>JAPKLW010003173.1:0-48796 GCA_026898455.1 Plectranthus barbatus | reverse complement strand
TTGAGCAAGACAATAGAATAAATCATTTCAATAAAGGCTCCAAGAATTTGGAAGAGGCTCTATCCCATTGGAGAAAGCCTACTGATAAATCCGGGTTGGGATTTGAAAAAGATTTGAGCATAAACCAACCCGAACTCACAGCTAAAAAGGGTAAGGGCAAACTGGTAAATGCATCAGCACCAGCTGGCAAAACCAGTCAGTCCCGTATGGCTGATCAGCACAGGAATAATAAGACCAGATACATAGGTGAGTCATCACGACAAAATCCTCAACTGGCAAAATCCTCTGCTGACAGGACGCCAGCATACCCTAAGACGCAGACGAAGCCGAATAATTCTAAGGCAATGAAGTCAGCGTCAGCTGCCAGTGGAATCCGACAGCCAGCACCAGCTGTCAAGAGAATCCACGCACAACCTCGTAAGTATGCCAGTCACCAGCATACTTACAAGAGATCCAAATCTCAGAGTAACTCTGAGAGAAGGATAATACCTGATAGGAGGAATACCTATCGGAGGCCTGAGCCCAATCACAAGTTTTCTCAAAGGGCTGTGAAGGCTAGCCATGGTGGTCCACACTTCCAAAGACCACGAAGGCAACACACACAACCGGAAAAACATTTCCGAAGCTCTCAGAGGAAGCGTACTTCCAAAGGAGATACACACACAACCACACCTTCCCAAACCAAACGCACTCATTACTTCAAAAGGAAGGGAAAGGTTATTAATGATGTCAGCAAGGGTAAAACCGAGCTGAAAGTCACTCAAGTCTGGATTTCGAAAGGAATTATCCTGCGATCTAACCCTGCAGGACCCGCAGATGATCGGGGACCTAAATGAATTCCATTTCTTTCTTGCAGGAACTAGGTCATGCAACACAGCTTCAGAGGTCGAGCGAGTGGATCATTGATAGTGGTTGCTCGGCTCATATGACTGGTGAAGAATTCTTGTTCTCAGAACTCACCAAGGTCAAGGGACCTCCAGTCATATTTGGTGATAACTCCAAGGGCAGAGTTATCAGCAAGGGCTGCATCGAGAAGGACGATGTCAGAATTATAAATGTATCCCTTGTCACCTCTCTCAAGCACAACCTCCTGAGTATCAGTCAGCTGTGCGATAGTGGATATACAGTTCACTTTGGAAAATCAGAGTGCCAGATCAAGGATGAGAAGACTGGCGAGACCAAGCTGAGAGGTATTCGGAAAGGAGGACTTTATACTGTTGACTGGCAAAGCGGGAAAACAGATTCATGCTTCGTTGCCGCCAGTACTATGGAAACTAACTGGCTGTGGCACAAAAGGTTGAGTCACCTGAATTTCAGAACTATCAACTACCTGGCCAAGCATGATCTTGTGGAAGGACTTCCCAAGGGAGGATTCAAGAAGGAAGGGATTTGCAAAGCATGCCAGCAGGGCAAGCAAACTAAGAAGTCCTTCAAGAACCAGTCGCCAGTCTGCCCCAGTACCAGTCGGGTACTCGAGTTGCTGCATATGGACCTCTTTGGACCAGTAGCACCTCAAACCATTGGAGGAAGATGTTATTCGCTGGTGGTAGTCGATGACTACTCGCGCTATACATGGGTAAAGCTTCTCAGATCCAAGGATGAAGTGAAAGTCATTCTTCCAGATTTGATTGTCAAAGCTCAGAAACAGAGAGAAGCTACGGTAAAGCGGATATGGTCAGACAATGGGACGGAATTCTGCAACAGTCTGCTGATAGATTTCTGCGCGGAAGCTGGCATTAAGCATGAAAGATCTGCACCAAGGCAACCGCAGCAGAATGGACTGGCAGAACGTAGGAACAGGACGCTGAAGGAAGCGGTCCGGTCCATGCTGGCAGAATCCGGCTTAGGACAGAGTTTTTGGGGAGAAGCGTTGGTGACGGCTTGCTATACTCAGAATAGAAGCGGGATCAACGACAGACTCCAGAAAACTCCCTACGAAGTTTATTTTGGTCGTAAGCCTTCTCTAGCTCATCTCCGTGCTTTCGGTTCACCATGTTATGTCCATAATAATGGCAAGTCGAAGTTAAATGCTTTTTCGCCTAAAGCTGATGAGGGTGTCCTTGTTGGATATGGACATCCCTCTCACAAGGGCTATAGAGTATTTAACAAGACTACCAAACTTGTGGAAATAACATGCAATGTTGTTTTTGATGAAGCTACTTTAGTGCGCAGGACATTACGACAACTGGCTGAAGATGTTCCTGAGGTCAATGATGTCGTTGATCAGTTGGGCAGGAATTCTTCCAATGCTCAACCAACTGGTTTGACTAGACCTATGACTGGATCATCTTCACAACCAGCATCCTCGGTTGCCCATCAGCAATCCGGGAGGGTCGGTGATGCAAATGACCTTGCTGAGACCTTACACTCAATCTCCCTGAGTGGAACTGGCAATAATCCAGGGGGAATTCCGTCTGGAATTTTCGAACCAGAAGTAGCTGATGAACCAGCTGGAGTGGATGCACCAGCTGACGGTGTAATTATCGCCGAAGGATCAGGAGATCAGTCAGAGAGTGAAGCTGACGAAGAGACTGTTTCAACTGGTGAAGGTCAACCACCAGTTGCAATTGCTGCTCCGACTGGTGAAGTTCTGGAAGCACCAGTCATCAGGACAGAAGAACCAACGCCAGCAGATTCTCATCTTCCCAAATGGCTGAGAAATCACCCATCTGAGGCTATTCTCGGTAATCTAGAAGGTTCTGTTCAGACTCGACACGGCAGTGCGCTCCTAACTTGTTTTATTTCTCAAATGGAACCTACTTCCATAGAAGTTGCGCTAGAATCTGCTGATTGGATTAATGCCATGCAAGAAGAGCTTGCGGAATTCACTCGCAACAATGTTTGGGACTTGGTAGAGAGACCATCACATCAGTCAGTGATTGGCACCAAGTGGGTTTTTAAGAACAAGCGAGATGAGAATGGCATTGTAATCAGAAACAAAGCTCGATTAGTCGCCAAAGGTTACAAGCAGTGTGAAGGCATCGACTTCGACGAGACCTTCGCACCAGTTGCAAGAATGGAGGTGATACGGCTGTTCCTTGCGTATGCAGCGTATCATGGGTTCACGGTATTCCAAATGGACGTGAAGAGCGCCTTCTTGAATGGCGAGATAAAGGAGGAAGTATATGTTGAACAACCTCCAGGATTTGAAATTGGCACCAAAGTGTACAAGCTGAGAAAGGCCCTGTATGGATTGAAACAGGCGCCCAGGGCTTGGTATGAGACGCTGTCACAATTCCTAATCAGTAATGGATTTAGGAAAGGGAAGATCGACAGGACTCTCTTCATCATCAAGGATGCTGATGATATGCTAATGGTGCAGATATATGTCGATGACATTATATTCGGGTCAAAGAATATGTCTCTCTGTGAGAAGTTTTCTCAACTGATGCAGAACTCATTCCAGATGAGTATGATGGGCAAATTAGCATACTTCCTAGGACTCCAGGTCCAGCAGTCAGCTGATGGGATTTTCATTAATCAGCAGAAGTATGCCAAGGACCTAATTCAGAAATATTGCCCAGAGAAGACTAAGGCTCTCAGAATACCAATGAGCACCAGTTGCCAGATCTTTCTTGATGAAGAAGGAGAATCAGTTGATCCTTCCAGCTACAGAGGTATTATTGGATCACTTCTCTATCTGACAGCCAGCAGACCCGACATTTTATACTCAGTCGGAGTGTGTGCCAGATATCAAGCCAATCCAAAGAAGTCACACATGGAAGCTGCTAGGAGAATAGTGAAATACCTCAAAGGAACTGAATCACTTGGGTTATGGTACCCCAGGAATGATGAGCTTACACTTATTGGGTATTCAGATTCAGATTTTGCTGGATGCCGTATAGATAGAAAAAGCACCAGTGGTACGTGTCAGTTTCTAGGACACAAGCTAATCAGCTGGTTTAGCAAGAAGCAACACTCAGTTGCTACATCTACTACTGAGGCTGAATATGTTGCCGCTGCCAGTTGCTGTGCTCAAATTCTCTGGATCAAGCAACAACTGGAAGACTATGAAGTGGACACTGGTTGTGTACCCATCTATTGCAACAACAGCAGCGCTATGTGCATAACGAAGAATCCGGTTCATCACTCTAGGACCAAGCACATAGATATCCGACATCACTTCATACGTGATCATGTCGAGAAGAAGGATATCAGCGTAGAGTACATCAGAACTGAAGATCAACTGGCTGATATTTTCACCAAACCTTTGCCAGAAGCAAGATTCAAGGAGTTGTGCATCAAACTCGGTCTTATGGAGATTGATGCGAGCCCTAATGTTGAGGAAGAATGAGTCCCAGCTCTCATTCCGTTCTTGATTTTCTGAAGGATGCTGATTAAGACTAAGTCCAAGCTCTTAGTCTTCCTTGTTTTCATTAGTGGTAGCTCAAAACCACAGGTGGTATCTACTGGCAGAAACTACTCCATAAACAACGAAGGAAATGAGTCCCAGCTCTCATTTCGAATTTGCCAGCAGTAATGCATCATCAGTTGAAGTAAAATTGGGTCCCAGCTCCCAATTCCAAGCAATGGTGAAGAAGTGAAGAGAAGATTATGCGGAATAAAATTGAGTCCAAGCTCTCAATTTTCTTAATCCTTTAAGTTGTCAGCAGACAACTGGCGAATTTCCTACGACTGATGGAATTGAGTCCCAGCTCTCAATTTATCCAAGTACTCGGGTGCCAGTCGTAAGTACCAGTTGTCAACTGGTAAGGAGGCCACGCTGACAGGGGGAAGTGTTCAACTGGCATATCCTGCTGATGACCAGTTATATTACTGATGACCAGTTGAGTCCCAGCTCTTAACTGACGGTCTCTTGAAGTCCAAGAGTCGTGCCAGCTGTCGCAGATGTGGCGGGAAAGGTTTAAGATTGGTACTGCGTGTGAAGATCTTTAAATTTAATGCGGCATTTAATGCCACATTTAATGCGCACAGTGACTGCGCAGTCAAAAGCACTCCCGCGACCAATCAGCGTGTGCCATGTCAGCTACACGCTCCATCCCACGTCAGCACGTCAACACACGTCGCTACAGGGAATCGTGCCAGCTGATGACCGTCGATCCTCACTTTTGACGAATTAATCTCGTCCATCCATCCCAGCATGGCACCAGTATAAATAGCCTTCATTCATGAACGGGAAAACTCTTATCATTCCTTCATATTTTCCGAACATATTTTCCGTTCATCTTCCTTAATCTTTCCAAATACTTATACCCTGGAAATATGGCATCTTCATCCAAACCCGCTGCTGATAAATCATCTTCTTCTACTGAATCTCTAGATTTACCATTGGCCGAATCTCACATGCCTACCTTCACAGGCATTGTGAAAGAAGAAGACATCGACTATACCTATCCTTTCAGCAAGCTCGTTTTGCTGAATAAAGCAGCCACCCGCCATCGTCTCTCTCACGCACAGATTCGCACCGCCCAAGTCCAGAAGGAGAAAATCTTGAATGATAAACTGGCCGAGAAACACTTCGGCGAGGAGCTGATGGAGATGATCGATCATGAGCAACTCCGACCGTACCTGACGGTAGCCCCCAGGAACTTCCACCCACATCTGGTCGCCGAGTTCTATGCTCGCGCGGTGATTGCTGACGACAAGAAGTCCTTCACCACGTCGGTGTTCGGACACCTGATCACCATTGATGTAGAGTACCTAGCCAATCTCTTTGGGCTGAGGAGTACTGGTGAGGAGGTGGCGACGTACTTCAAGGACGACACCGTGGAGTTCAAGCGGAGGTGGACTGAGTGGAAGAAGCCAGAAGTGACTGTCTTCAAAACTGGCATGAAGAAGTCCGAGATGCAAGATTTCTGGCAGATGGTGTGTGACATTGTAGTACGCATGCTACAATGTGAAGTCGGCTAGTACGCCGAACTGAGCCTGAAGAAATTCTCCGTCATGTGCGCGTTGGAGGACGGCATATATGGCAACTGGGCCGAGTTCATCTTCGGCCGGTTGCTGGAGAATGTAGAGAAGAACAGTACGGTGAAGGCTGAAGGCAAATTTCTCCACGCAGTGTCCTTTGGCCTGCGCATCAGCCATATTCTGGAAGTTGAGATGGGAGACCGGATCGACCGAGGGGAGCAACTGGTCGGATCTGATTTTATCCCAGTCACCAAGGTAAAACTTCCGGTCCCCGACTACAAGAAGCCACGCCGGCTGAAAGGCAAGACGGCTGTGGACCCTGCTGACGATGTTTCTGAAGAGGAGTCAGAACCAGCAGATGAGGAAGTACCAGCGGTGGCTATCCCACTGCCAGCTGCGGCCAAGGCTGAGCTGAAAAGGAAGCTAGAGGTCGAATCCTTATTCGTCTCTATGGAAGATGCAGTGGAGAAGGCAACTGGTATACATCCTCGCGCATTAGCATCAGCACAAGTGCCAGCCCCCAGGGTCCCTTCATCAAAGAAACCAAAGACCCACCAGCGCCAGCAGCCCCAGCCAGCTGCTGCCTATGACTCTTCGTCAGGGAAGGTCTCAATTCCAGTCAAGAGGTCCGTCTTGGGACTGACTGAGGAGGAGACCATCGAGAAGATGACCCGGAAGAGGAAGAGGGTCCAGACGAGGGCTCAGAAGCTGGTGGAGCAAGCCAAGAAGGAGCAACAGGCTTCCATTGTGAGGAAGAAGCAGGCACAGGCAAGGCTGAAGGCCTTGGCCGACTAGCGAAAAAGAGAGGCTGAGCTGGCAGCCCGCGATGAAGCCTTTGCAAAGGTGCAGGCTGAGCATGAGGCCAGACGTCAGGCGCAACTGGCGGAGCAGGTGCACCAGGTGGCCAAAGGCAAATGGGAAGTTGCCCCAACTACAAGTGCAAGGCCACCAGCACCAGCTCCAGGCCAGATCTTATCAGAAGAATCATTTACGCGCCTGATGGTCATGGGTGCTGATGAAGACGTACTATCCCTTGTGGATAAGTACCAGGATGAGGAGGAGCCTGCTGAAGTCCCACTGGCCGCGCACGGGGGTGCTAGTGGAGGAGTTGAGGAGCGGGCGACCACCCCGGAAAAACTGGCGAGTTTTTCGGACATGAGCTCCGATTCGGAGGAGGAGCCGGAGCAGGCGGCAGCTGAGGAGGTGATACATCACTCCATGGTGCAGAGGATGGAGCCCAGGGATCTATTCCCTAATTTTGAAGAAGAGGCTCGTCGTCCTGCCAGTCGCCCACAATCGTCAGAAGCTTCATCATCTTCAGGGCGACCAGCAGCATCCTCGCCAGCGCCAGCACGTCATGTGCGCGCAGAAAGGAGGCCATACTTGCTCTGTATCCACGAGCATCAGCTGATTGATGAAGACACCTTCCAATCACGAGTGACAGGGGTACATCGGTGGGAGCACCGCGGGGCAATGGCGTTTCAAAATTCACGAGTGCCTGAGCCATCAGCATTCAATATCATCCCCATCAGCGGACTCCCCCACCAGTCGGTATACGCTTCGAGGATCTATGACTGGTGTCTGCCCCTGCAGCCGATGGAGTACTTCAATTCCACTCTCTATGAGTATGCTGAAAACATCACGGCGGAGGTGGAGAATGCCGTTGATGACGAGATGATAACCAGCTACCAAGGACTATGGAGGGTGAATCCGGAACTATTTATGGAGTTCCGGAGGTGGAGGATCTTCGACCTGTGCCAGCGCCAGCTGACAGTAGAGAAGCGCGCTGTTCTGTATGCCAGACTAGGGCTTGGTTACTGGAGATCAGAGGAGGCGTGGGCGAATGCATTCATGGATTCTGATCCTGAAATGCACCAGCAGCTATCTACCAGGCGAATCAAGCGCCGTTTGAGGAAAATTGCAGAATTCAGACAGCTGACTGGGACTTCCGGCCTCCCTAGGCCAAAAATGGTTAAGCTACCATTCCTCCAGTTCCAGCCCACCAGCCGTGGATACCAGCTGATCTACGCGCTCCGACGCTTGAAGGTGCTCACCGCTCTCCCCAGGAACCCTCCATATTTTGCTGTTTTCTTTGACATGGCTGCCAGCGCTCTGCTGGTAGACCACATTGTGGAGGAGGATCCCTCCAGAGGTTGGTGGCTGACCACTGCCGTCCCATCTGTTCCTATGGTTTTGGGCGATCTTGTCCCTTATCATGAGGACTGGCAGCTGGTGGATTTCACAGCCCCACCTGCTTTTGAACAAGGCCCGCCAGCATCAGCTGAAGTGCCAGCGGAGGAGCCAGCAGCAGCTGAAGTGCCCGCGGAGGAGCCAACAGCCGCTGACGTGCCGGCGGAGGAGCCAGCCCCAATGGAGGTTTCAACTGAATCTGAACCAGCAATGGCTCCTTCCGAAACTGATGTGCCTTCCTCTTCCATAAAAGTATCAGCGATGCCAATCTCTGAAATCCATCCTCCTGCGCAACTTCTTGCTTACATTGATGCCAGGATGGATCAGCGCTTCGCCACTTTCCAAGATGATGTAACACAACAAATGGAGTCCGTCACCGCCGGTGTCACCACCTTTTTGGCGCGGATCCAAGAGGGGGAAAGTGCGCGAGCACGGGCTGAAGAGGAGAGGGCCAAGATTGCTGAGGAAGAGAGACGCCTCGCAGCCGAAGAGAGAAGAATTGCTGCAGAATGGAGGCTGAAGAGAGAGGAAGACATGGCTGCTCTTACTACGATCCTGAGGTCCTTAACCAGTGGTCGAACTCAGTCACCAGGATCATCTTCTAAGCCATAGTCTAATCTCTTTATACTTTTTGTAAGTAAATCTGT
Source organism: Plectranthus barbatus (assembly GCA_026898455.1). Lineage (NCBI taxonomy): Eukaryota > Viridiplantae > Streptophyta > Magnoliopsida > Lamiales > Lamiaceae > Plectranthus > Plectranthus barbatus. Next base: position 40,088 of record JAPKLW010003173.1, on the reverse strand, counting down.
TAGATTAGTCAGTTATCATTCATTGTACATGTAATTGCTATATCTCTAATGGAATGATTAACTGACAAGTTGATGACAATCTCTTATTGTCCAACAATTGTCTAAATTTTTACTTACCAACTGAATTTACACTTCCAGTGTAATCAGCACCAGCACTCATCTTGCATGATTTTACATGCTTATTTGCTCTGATCTTAATTTCCATGTTTTTTAAACGAGCAATATCTTTCCTTGGTTGAGGGGGAAGATTTCTTTTAGTTAGAGCTGATGTTGAGGAAGTAATTTCATGGGTTTAGATCTGATAGGTTTCACTTGTAAAACCCTGAAATCCTTTGTAACTTTCCTCATCAGCTGAGTGCTCGCTGGTTAGGCTTTGATCGCACCAAAAAGGGGGAAATTGTTGGGAAATCTGTCCAAGGTTTCCTTTCCCAGTAGCCTACTTGCTTAGATTATAGTTTTGGTGGATCAAATCCTAAGTCCTACCAGCGTCAGTTGTCTCTACATAGATCTGGTCTTAAATGTAAAGTCCTGTTTAGGTCTATTGAGTTGTAAGTCGCAGCTGATCAAGACTCATGCTGACACTGTTCACCAGCATGAGAAGAGATTACCACTGGCTACTGTTCACCAGTTGGGAAAAGTCTCATCAGCAGGCGGCTGACAAAGACTCGCGCTGACACTGTTCACCAGCGGTGAGAAGTGCTTATGACTGGCTACTGTTCACCAGTTGGGAAGGGTTTCATCAGCAGGCCGCTGACAAACCTTACCAGAAGAATACGTGTTTCTACTTACACTATTCACCAGCGGTGATTTCACCAGTCATGGGAGATTCCGAGAAGAGTTAACATCCAGACTTTTGGTAGACTTTGATGATGCCAGGGCAAGTCACCAGCAGAGACTACCAGCACAAGATCACCAGTATGATCTACCAGTCAGATGTTACCAGCAGAATTCCAGATTCTCTCTCCCAGCGCAGTAGAGACAAGAAGAAGATTCTCTGAGGAATCGACTGACAAAGGATGACTTTAAGGAAGGATAACTTAAAGTCTATCAGTCACAAGACGCCAGTCTTATTCCTCGGACTGACAGAGAGAGCCGTTCTGACACAAAGAGATCTGTGTCAGATAAAGCGGTCTTAGGTATGGCCTTTCTCCGGAAAAGCATACCTGCCGCCGTCAGAAGGACATCCGAGGTCTGACACCTTTCCGGATGCGTCCAAACGGCTAGAAAGTTTGAATCGGTTCCTGCGGCTATAAATACGTCGCAACTACCAACATTCAAAGCTCTCTCTCTCTCGCTTCCTCGGTTGACACATTGAATATTCAGATATCTCTGCTCAACCACCGAAAGAACTGAAGTTATTGCAAGAACGCAAAAAGTACTTTCGAGGCCATTCCTAAGGCTTTCCGTGTGTTGATTTATCAAACACGAGACTTCAAGCTTCTAGCTTGTAAGTTAAAGATCTCATTTGGTGTTCTTTCTCCTTTGAGAGAGTTCACAGCAGCTCCTGTGCTTACCAGCACTTGAGTTATTACGGGCGAACCTTGCCGCAAAAGGATTTACGTTCTTGGGAGAACTAAACACCCAAATCGCTGTGGAGGTTGAAGTGACGTGCTCGCACTCCATCAGCAAAAGAGAGCTGAAGAGGAAACCAGGACCGGGAGCGGTTGATCTAGTGAACTGGTGGACAAGGCATTCACCAGCTAGAGATAGATCGTAGGCAACCTGTAACCGATTGCTCATAGTGAAATTTCCAGTGCTTCGACTGGAGAGTGGACGTAGATCGATTGATCGAACCACTATAAAATCCTTTGTTATTTATCAGCTTTCAGCATTTCATTCATATTTTAAACCCAGCACTCAAGTGCTGGAGTATATTCTGAAACTGATATAATTGTGCAAACAAGGCTAAAATATTCTAAGTATTGAATCACCAGCTGACCAGTTACCAGTTGTCAGCTGCGTACTTAGTAACCAGCACCAGCTGACCAAGTTGCCAGTTGTCAGCTGAGTGTAAGTAGCGTGCAAGAAATCAATTAACTTTATTTCCGCTGCGTATTGAAACGTGTTATACTCTGAAAAACCGGGACCAACATATGCTGTGGGACTATGTGCAAGATATCAAGCAAATCCTAACAAAACACATCTAGATACATCAAGGCGAATTGTCAGATATTTGAAGTGCACAGAAGGCTTGAGAATTTGGTATCCAAGAGCCGACAGTCTAACTCTGAGTGGTTACTCGGACTCCAATTTTGGAGGGTGCAAAATTGATAGGAAAAGCACCAACGGCACATGTCAATTCCTTGGACACAAGCTGATCAGCTGGTTCAGCAAAAAGCAGCATTCGGTAGCAACGTCGACCACCGAAGCAGAGTATGTAGCAGCCGCTAGCTGTTGTTCGCAAATATTATGGATCCGACAACAACTTCAGGATTATGATATTTCTCCTGAATGTGTACCAATTTACTGCGACAACAATAGTGCTATGTGCATCACAAAGAACCCTGTGCATCATTCTAGAACCAAACATATTGATATTCGACATCACTTTATTCGTGATCATCAGGAGAAGAAGGACATCGATATTCAACGTATATGCACGGAGGATCAGATAGCAGATATCTTCACTAAACCTCTAGCGAAAATAAGATTCAAAGAATTATGTATTAAGTTAGGTCTGATGGAATTAGACGATGCTATGGATGAATGAGATGTTATTCTCATTCTTTCTGAACTTCTTGGATTTTGCAAAGGAGTCATACTTTTTCCAGCATACGTTTGTCAAATGCTGAATGTCTCTGCTGAAGGGAAGTCTGCTAGGATGATAGCAAGTGTTACTTGTTAATTCGAGTTGAAGGCACTGCTAAGCAGTCAACAGACAACTTTTGCTTGCTCAGCAGAATGTCTAAAGATGAAGATCACATTTTCTTGAAGATTAACATTTTTTTACTATCTTGGAGGCATGTATTGAAGATCACTTTGTTGATTTATCAAAGTTACGAAGCTATTCTTTTCTAAAAATGAACATGCATGTGAAATGCAAAATGGAAGGCACTAACACTGCAAAAGGACTTCATTTCATTTCAAAGAAGAGGGGACACCTACATCATCAATAAGAAAAGAACAACAAAGAAACAACAGAGTTCAAATAGTTTTAGAAAGGTGGCGAGGCTTGTAGGGGTAGAAGTCAGCTCCTAAGATTCTCTACCAAAATTTAAAGAGTATTATATATATTATTCTTTAAAATATATTTTAGTGTGTATTATTATTAATTTTCATATCTTCTCATATTTAAAATGCAATGTTTGTAGTTATAAAATATTTGTTAAGTTTTGATAAGGTATTTAACTTGTATATATTTTTTTATTGGAATTAATATATATTTATTTTAATTGTGTGGTTGGGGATTAAGTGATCATTGATAAACTTGACAAAATATTGTGATTGAGTTGGAGTGATATGTAAGTAAGAAAAATTAATAAAATATAATAAAAATTGGATGGTTGGGTGATTGGGGTGGTTATTGATAAACATAATCTTATGCACCACCACAGCTATGAATCAGATCCTCAGTTTCTCCTCTACAACGTGACACAATTGTTCCCGGCTGTCCAAATCTAATTTGTCGCCGTTTAATGTTTATTGACTTTATTATTCTCTTTTTATATAAATTTAAATAAATGTAATATGATTAAAAATGAATTTATAAAAAAAAATTATGTTATAACATTTTAAATATTAATTGCTCCAAAAATATTACTAGGTCTAGGTTAGGTCTAGGCCTAGGCATACATTTATGTTGGAGACACAACAATTTCCAATTTCCATAGTTTCATAAAATTAGAGCTCTACAGTCTACAGTCAGTTCACACCGCCACCATTTTTCACTATTCCGAAATTCAAAATTCTTCCGTTTCAATTCCCTTTCGCCCACCATTTTTCCCTCTTTCTGATTCCGTGGACTCGCTCAATCATCCAGCATAGCTCTGCGGATTTAGGAATTCACGAAAACCCTAATCCTTTCTCTCGTTGAATCAATTTTTTCAACAAACGCGCACATGAGCAGAGAGAGAGTGAGATTTTTTCTGTAGGAGTTAATGTATATGGAATCTTCATGACTTAGATGCGCCTCTGCTTCGAAGGGTCTTTGGAGAAACACCCGTAATTCTCACTTTTTTGTTTCTTTTTTATCTGCCTTTCAAATTGGGTTGCTGTTCAATGACTTAAAAGCAGCTGGGTCAGAGATATTCCCACCTCCAATGGACTGCAATTGATTCATAATTTGCTTCTATCTCAACAGACAAACAATGTCGGATGACATGATTTTGCATTTTTCCAATTCTTCGAACCAATCGGATCAATCCTCCAAAATCGCGAAACTCGAAGCCAGATTGGTGGGCAAGGTTTCATCTGCAGTTTCCTCGCAACCCCCAGTCCAGGCGCAGGTGAATTCATGGTCCGCTCATTCCAGGTTTGGAGGTGCATCAGATGTCCTGCTCGAATCTTTAGTTGATAGCGACGATTCCGATGATGACGACGTGAGTATTTGGATCCGTTTGCTATGTTATTGAAAACAATTATGCCATTATATACATTTTCTACCGACTGAGTCTTAATTACACAAGATTTGGAATCGTACATGTTTATATAGTTGACAAAGAATTTGTGGTTATTAAAATTTTGATTGCACGGTTGTTGTTCTTGCGCGGTTGAGGTAAGAATGAGGAATTATGTATGATGCTGTTTCAGATGATTCTGCAACCTGTGCTTATGTCATCTTATAGATTGTTGGTAGTTCATGCCATATATTGCAGCCGATTACTTATTCTCCAGGACTGTGTATTGATTGAAGAGGAAATTCATTTCTATCTTGAACTAGTAGGCGTTTATTTGGAAGCATTGGAACCCATCAATTTAGTAGACAAGGAATCTTTTTTTTTTTTTTATATATTTTTTAAGTGAAGAATTAGTAGAACAATCCATTTACGAATGTTTGTCACGATATTTTTTAATTTATTAGGATGTTGGATCAGTAAGAATCTAACCATTTTGTTAATTACATACAATGTTGATTTCATATGGCTAAAAGATATTTAATAAGCTTTAATTTCTTTCATTTGCTTGAAGATGATATTTCTTTGCTACTCTTGAAATTTTACCATCTTATCAAGTATGTATATGCTTCCAGCGTGAGAACCTTTGTCAGTAAGAATCAGAGATTGTGCTTGAGTTCCAATAAGCTAAAGTTAATGTAGTAGGTGGTTATTTTACTGTCACCTGTGCATTTGATTTACCTGTTCAACATTTGTATGGAAATGGTGATCACAAATGGATACTATTATTGTTGTGTCTAATGCATTTGATCTCACACATTTAATATGAAGCTAAAAATGGAGAATGCTTCTAGGTTTCATGGCTTTGAAAATGCACCTGGACTTGCTCAATTTTCAGGAGCTGGCAGTGTAATCCTGATTTTTGGATTTTTATTGACTTAATGTGAAGATCCTGAATTCTGTGCAATACATCCAACTAACAGGGAATTCGTTCAAGCGTTTATTTATTGATATTCATGTTCAAGTGTGTGGATTCCAGTAACTAATTTCCTTACACCATAAACAGCATTTCAGTTACAATTTCTAATATACCCACAGTTGTTGATTATAAGTTTCGAACAGTAACTCCTATGGTAACAAAGATCACATAATGATAATTTTTTTGCTACATGAATCCAAAGATGTTGTAGATGATGAACTGAGTAAGTTGCTTAAATAGATGGCACGCTGTTGCGTATGTCCATAAGCTACTTCGAAGCATATTCTGGAAATATAATTGCAACCTTATGTCATATTACCCCGATGCATTTTCCAACATTTACATAAACACCAACATTCCTTTAGTTTTCTAATTAGAATGCTTTTGTATAGTGGTTTGCATCTATTCATGAATGTCATTTAACAGAACAATATAGGATATATCTGATATAGCAAATGTTATGAAACACCTTGTTGAGGCACAATTGTAATTTAGTTCCTGGATAATCTCTCATCATGCTATGGATGCCGTGATTTTCCTTACCAATTGATGCATAGATATGGAAAATATGTTACATTCCAAGGAGAACCTCGAGCCATAATAGCACAGACACTAGCCCTATGATGGCAACTATGCAGCATGCTACCATTCAGGATTTTACTCTCAGTCTTCTTTCATGCTATCCAAAAGCTCTTATAATCGTTTCCAATTCCATTCGTATTCCATATGAAACAGTGGGCTACCTTTACAACTTGGGCAGACTGCTAAATACAATTATAACTAAAGTCATAATACTTGGAGGAAGCTCATAATGAGCTTTTACAGTCTATATTTTGCATCCCATATTTTCTTTTACTAAAGCTACTTTCTTCACTTATACTCTAGATGGTGGGACATTAAACCAACTCTTGCAACATCTATCTATTCCAAATTTAGGATTGATAGAGCAGCCCACGTCACCGCATTAAGTATATGGATGACTCCTTGCATTTCTTGTCTCTTTCGAGAAAACTTATTCTCACATTTTAATCTTGGTATGTTGAACTCATTATGGGCTTAAAAGTAGGCCCAAAGTGGAAATCTGGTTATCTGTGACGTGGAAAAGTTATGGCTCGAATGCAGCTTCGGCAATAATTTGCTTTTGACAAATGTACTGCTAACTTATATGCTATAAAAGATTCTTATTTTTTTCGCTTCCATTTATTTTTTACTTTTTGTTTTTTGTCACGCATAAATCCTTTCTTCTCAGTTTGACTTATCTGTATTTTGTGGCAGAATGGAGGAGCCTATCTCATACAAGCTAACACTCAAAAGCGGCAGAAGGTCGGTGAAGAATGTAACACCAATCCTGTTGAACATATTGAGGTGAATACAGCTTTCTTGTTCTAGTTGACATAATATGAATTGCTGCTTGAGTATTTTCTCAATCCTTTAATATTTCTAACTGCCTATTTTATTCATCAATTTCCTCGACTTAATAATGTTTTGAAACTTCTGAAAGTGTTGTTTCTTTGTTTGTCTACATCTTTTAGGATGGTAATATTTCAGGAAGTGCACAGCTTGCAGCAGCTGATGTTCGGCACAAAACCACAGAACCATCAGACAACAACAAGCTAGGTGGTGATGCTCATAAAAGAAGACAAAGCCGTGGTCGAGCAACCACCGTTTCAGGTAGGGGTCGGGGTTCCCGTGTTACTGATCAGGCAAGAAATCAAATTGTTTCAACATCAAATGGCCAGGCCGAAAACTCCCATTTTAAGGTGTGTCTATCACGGTAGTTGCTTCATTTGTGTTAGCTTCTGCCATCACGTGCCAGTAAAATCATTTGCGTTCAACGACTCTATTTTGGATGAATAATTTTAGATTTACTTCAACACTTTTCTTCAATATAGTATAAATATAACACTCATCGAGCAAAAATGTGGTTGTTATGGATAGACACAACATGTATGCCCATACACTGGCACTGGATAATGCTAACCTGTTGTTAGCCAGACAATTCATTTATATTTTAAATCATTTAGACTTATAAATTTTGAAATTAATAGATGGTATCTGCATATTAATTTTACGCCCAATACTTTTTTCTAGTTTATGATTATAAAATTGTTATCATAATGCGTTGTTGGTAATTTTTTGCTTTACATATTTCTCCTTGTAATTTAAGTTCACAATGAATCCAGGTCATCATTTTGGAAATTTAGTGCAATGTGCAGTATAAACTATTTCATTGTTTGTGTTATTTTGGTGTAACACAATGTTGTAAATTGGTTTGACACTCTACACTTTCTAGGCAGTTATATGAGAATGTGGGCCTGATGGATTTGAATCTCACTTTATATGCAGATTTCTATTTTTTTTTTTTCATTTTCTTCTTTTGAATTGCTGTAGATTTCTCTCCAATATTATTTTTCCATAAACAACAGAACAAACATAGTAATTCTTAAAACTTTTCAAAATGAATGCAGTAAATTAATGTCTAGGATAATACCCCCTTCAACCCTTATTCTTTTATGTGTAACAACATACAGCTTTGGTTTTGAGTAGAAAAATTGGACAAATAGAAATTTTATATGACATTATGACCAGCGACTTGATTAACCACTTGCTGCTGTCTAATTAAACTATGCATGTGTTAACTTTTGTTTGACTACCCATGCAGGATAGCTTCTTTAAAGAGCAGCTTGGGAATGATGGTCAACCATCGAGAGAGGTTCTCTAAATTGTGTTATTACTTCTACAATTTCAAAATTCTACAATGAATTTCATTTTTGTACCTCACATTCTATTCACTATTAAAATAACATCAGTGTGGACATTTTGTATTAAGGGTTTAGCTTGTGTAAACCTATACCAATAAATAATTTTTATCTTTGGTTTGAAATAACATTAGGATGAAGGGGCTTTACATGCAAAGGTTGCAGCATTGGAGGAAGAGCTGAAAAAGTTGCGTGAAGAGGTCTCTGATTCCCGTAATAAATGTGAACGAGTAGAAAAGGTTGTTGGTGATATTATGATTGTTATATGATATTATTACTGGATGGTTTGTCATTCAAAGTAGATTCATATCTTTACTTATGTGGTTTTCCTCTACTCGCACAGGAACTTAAAGATATCAAAGATTATGAACAGCAGATGAAACCAAAGGTATGCCTTGTCTATTCTGCTTAGAATTGGGTTGTGATTCTGTATTATATGTATTTTCCGTTCTGTTTGTTCTAGGGAAGTCTCATTTTACCTCTAATTTTTGAGAGAAGCAAAAGATTGGATCTCACAAAATAACGTTTGTAAATTGTGTTAGAACACTGGGACTCTGAGTCTGAGCATATGCTACTGTTTCAATTGTGTTTTGATCTTTTTAGCACTGCGTTTGTTCAAAAGGCCTAATTTTAGTAGTTCTTTCCTATCTTTATTTTCTATATTAGCCACAGACTAGTTTGTGTCATGTGAATCAAACATGAATTTTCTCTATGATAATGCCTGTTATTCCAATTTTGATTTTCCATAGATTTGCTTGATGTGTGGAATTTAGATCTTCTTAGACATTGGATTAATATTTCATGCAAGTTCTCTTTTCCAACGCAGAGAATGAAAGTGACATCTGATTTATTGATATCTGTATCTAAAGCCGAGAGACAAGAGGCAAGGATGAGAGTACGTCAAGACTCCTTGAGACTTGGCAATGTAGGGGTGATCAGGTATTCATCATTTTTAATATAACCTGTCCTAGATCAGTGTGTTCTTTATTAAATTTTTTTTTTTTTTCAATGAACTTTCTAGAGCTGGGACAGTCATATCTGAGGCGTGGGAGGATGGACAAGCCCTGAAAGATATCAATGCCCAACTTGTATGCTCTTCCATGCTATAACTCAATTTTTATTGTTACTGGTTGCCTGGTTCTCAAGTTTGTGTAATTTGCATACATGCATATATTAGATAATGGCATTTTGCATCGTATGCCACATGATTCTTGGGTTCATACAAGCTTGTCATGTCCAAAAATTTTATTCTCTAATCCTCAATATAGCTTTGTATAACCTCTTAGGAAATGTTTGGTTTGTCTTCTGCTGTTTCCACTGAATATTTGAGGAAGTGTTTATGGTGAACGACTTGAGGAATGTCATATATATTTAGTTTAATTTCAGATTATAGTTTGGTGTATAATTCATAGGTAATTTTACATTAATAAAATGTATGCTGGAAGTCTGGAATAGGGAATATTACAGAATTGTGCTGTGCGCTGCCTTATAATTACTGTTTTTCTGACATTGCCTTGAGAACCTGGTGACATATATTGAGGACTTTTTTCATGGCCATAACCTGTGATTTATTAAGTAATTGATGTTAGTCTACTATTCTGATTCTATTTTGGGAAACTGCTGGAAGATAATGATAATTGCTGCATCTATGAATGTTTCAGGCCTTCGGTTTAAAATTCTCAAATATGATATTGTATGTGATGCAGATCATGTGTGGGTTCATATACCAAAAACACTTTTCTCAGACCCTTTGTTGTTCCTGTAATCATTTCTGCTCATGTTATATTTGTTTAATTGAATTTTCTGCAGAGGAGTTTGTTGGAAATGAAGGAGGCAATTGAGAGGCAGAGAAAATCTCTGAAGAAACGTCAGTCAGGTATAACATACATATCAAGTCTGATGCTGTTCTTCTTCTAGATTGTCTTGGTGTAGTTTCACTAATGGCTAAATTTTGAGGTGATCCACATAGATATGCAATGGCATAATGATTAAAAAAAAAAACAACAACTTTCCTTTTACTCAACCTTTGATATGGTAAAAATAATTGTGACATTGAATACATGTTGTAACTAGATCTACTAATGGTCTGGTAAATCTTTTTATAAGTGGGATGCACGCTACAACATCACTATATTGTTGGTGTAAGGGAAGGAACTTCAAAGTTTTTTTATCTGATTCTTGGTCAGCTATTAGAGATTTTTAAGTGCAGCATATCTCTGTAACCCTCATTGACCATACTTGCATTGTTTTTGAGCTATTTTTTGGTTTCATTCATGGATCCATTGTTATATAAATATTTGTGTTCATTTTTTTGGGCTAGAAGGCTGTTGTAGCACTGTAATTGAATGCTTTAGTATTCCACTGTGAACCTATGTTTCTGTATCTTAAGGGTATAACAGTTTTTTGTCTTTCTTAGTCCTTACCATGTGAGAGTTGTTTTTTATTCTTTTCGTCAATATTTATGAAAACTATGTGCATTTTGATCTAATCTAGACAAGGGTGAGGCAGCTGAATCAGAGGGTGGGGTTCAAGAAGAAGATATTCTCATGCAGGATGAAATTTTCAAGTCTCGTCTAGCCAGCATCAAGCGGGTAAGCTTGTTTTTTCTCTTAGTTCTTTTGTTTTCTTAATCTTTTCATATTCTCCATCCGAACTGTCTTTAGGAGGAGGAATCTTTTTTGCGTGAAAGAGACCGCTATGAGTTGGAAAAAGGAAGACTAATACGTGAAATGAAACGTATAAGGGATGAAGATGGCTCTCGTTTTAACAATTTTCAGATACTGAATCATCGTTATGCTCTCTTAAACCTTTTGGGCAAAGGAGGATTTAGTGAAGTTTATAAGGTCAGGACTTTTATCCAATAAATACATGCAGATTTATATCACGGCATTCTGAACTTCTTTTCCGCTTCATTTTTATGCCAAGGATAAGATTCTCATTGTGATATTAAAATATGTTGGCAGGCTTTTGACTTGGTGGAACATAGATATGTTGCTTGTAAGCTACATGGTTTGAATGCTCAGTGGAGTGAGGAGAAGAAGCAAAGCTATATACGGCATGCGATAAGGGAATACAATATTCATAAAACGTTGGTCCACCGTCACATAGTTCGACTTTGGGACATATTCGAGATTGATCAAAACACTTTCTGCACAGTGTTGGAGTACTGCAGCGGTAAGATTATTTTATTACCCTCACCTGATATTCATCAGTTAAACATTTTGAAGGGATGAATTTAGCAACAGTCTTTCAGTTCAGTGAAATTGTAGTCAATTAGTTATTTTGTCGATTTGATCTTCTCTCCCATACATGAATCAACAAGTTCTGTGCTTATACAAGTCATTGATGTTAGTCATTTGCAAGAGATTTTAAAATCATGCTTAAAAAGAATTGCCCAATATGCTTAAAAAGTTGTTGAGTACGTTTTTTGACGATTAAGTGGAGAGAATTAGAATTAACTGCAGTACAGCACATGATTGGACATTCAATACTTAAATGATTGGCACTTTACTCTACTTACCTTAATAATGATGGTAACTGTTAAGTCTTTGCTCTCCTGTCCAGGCAAGGATCTTGATGCCGTTCTTAAATCAACTCCAATACTACCAGAAAGAGAAGCTAGAATCATCATAGTCCAGATATTTCAGGGCCTTGTTTACCTAAATAAAAGATCACAAAGAATTATCCATTACGATTTGAAACCGGGAAATGTTCTCTTTGATGAATTTGGTGTTGCTAAAGTCACGGATTTTGGTCTTAGCAAGATTGTGGAGGATAATGTTGGATCTCAAGGCATGGAGCTTACATCCCAGGGTGCTGGCACATATTGGTGAGTCTGGATTATTTAGCATTTTACTAACTCCAATGTTGCTTTTGGGCTTCAGGTACGTATACAATAGTCAACAGATGTGGCAACTGAATATCCAGATTTGTTAATTCACTTGCTATCTGTTCTTTTTTCTTCTTTATTGGAGGTCATTCCATCAAAGTTTCAATACCATTGGGTTTTTTCCCCTTAAAAACTTCTACAGTTTTCCTTTCTAAGTGGAATCAAATCCTACTTTTTTCCAATTATAGGAATCTACCTTTTTGTCTGTGAAACATCTCCAATTTGAACTGTCTGCAGAAATAGTGTGGACTTCTAGTATATTTTCTCTACTATTTCTACATTTGTCCAGGAAAATATTTAACACTGATGATTTCAGGTATCTTCCTCCAGAATGTTTTGAGCTAAGTAGAACACCTCTCATCTCTTCAAAGGTCAGGAATATTGATTTGATTTGGTGTAAACTTTTTATGGGAAAAAAAATAAAAAGCAATCTCAACCTTTGATTAGGAAGGACATGGATGATGGCTTTAGAGTAAATTGAAAAAGACGGTGGCATTTTTTGTAAAATATCAACAGCTTTATCTTGCCTTGTTCGTTGCCATTATTTTGCACTGTAGTTGATATTATTTTACCGTTACCACAATGTAGGTAAATATCAAAACACCGCAAAATAATATCAAATATAGTGCAAATTATAGCAACCACGGCACAGAATTGCCACCGCAGTTTTTAATCGATCCTTAATCATCCATACCTTCCTAATCAAGGGTCGTGATTCTTCCACAATATTGGTGGGTCCTTAAGAAACCTTCCCCTACATATATTTTTTAGTGAAGTGAGATTGACTTTCCTAAGCACGGGTATGTAAATTGATTTGCATTGCTGGGAACAGGTTGATGTATGGTCCCTAGGGGTCTTATTGTACCAAATGCTCTTTGGCAGACGACCTTTCGGGCACGACCAAAGTCAAGAAAGAATTCTTCGTGAAGACACCATAATTAAAGCCCGCAAGGTTGAATTCCCTGCAAGGCCCTCCGTTTCTAATGAGGCCAAGGTATATATATACTAATACTATGCTTGCTTACATTACCTAGCTCAAATGTTGTATCCATTTTCCTTCATTTGTTTATGTCTTGATATATATAATTAAATTGCAAGAGAAGTGCACATATATTGGAGATGTATCAAATTACAAGAATCTGATTATTTTGTGGTCATATAATATCTTACCAAAAAATTGTTGTTCGTGTAGGATTTCATTCGTCGTTGCCTAACGTATAATCAGGCAGAGAGGCCCGAGGTTTTAGCTATCGCTCAGGACCCTTACCTCATTTATACGAAGAAATGACACCGTGGGCAACACTAAACAATTTTGTATATTGGTAAAGCTTATGTGCTTCCATTTTTTTTTTTCGCCCTTTCATTTTGGGGGGTTTGTACCCTAGTGTTTTCTTTAGGCTTTCTTCATCGACCAACTCATTCTGTCCAATTTCATGAGATGGGATCACATGTTTTTGCATGAATGAAAGCATGAAAGAGAAGAAATGCCGTTTGCAGATATGTATATGTCGCCGGTTTTCCCCCTCAAATATGAGTTCATCTTGTCTGAATCTTCTTCACTAGGGTTTTTATAGCTTTAATTAACAATATCATCGACCGAATTATTCAATGTCTAAACTTGATTATGTGATTCAAATCTTACTCTTCAGATATAAGAGACCAAATCAATCAGAGTAAAAAAAAAAAAAAATTCTGTGAAACCAACTGGTTACTAGGTTATGTAGTGAGGCCAAATCCGAAGGGGAAAAGTGGATCGTAGTGTTGATCGCCAACGTTCATGGGGAGTTGATCCACTGACTTGAACCAAGTTCTTGCCAGCTTTCCGGTGAAAGGATAATCCCCAAACAACACATCGCTCACGCCTTGTCCCTCACTGCCGGGGAGCCAGGCCGCGACGAGGGCGTCGATCAAGTCAAGGTGAGGCTGCAGCACTAGTGGGCGGCCGGAGATGAGAACCACGACACACTTGACGGAGCCACAGACATTGCGGATGGTGGTGGCACCCGGTTCGGGAATGTTGAGGTTGGAATCATCCCCATACGTCTCGGAATAGGGCGGCTCTCCGACCACAACGACGGCGTAGGAGAAGTTGCTTGCTGCGACGAAGTCGGAACTAGGGTTTTGGGAGTAGACTATCTCAGTGTCGGCATCCACGGCTTCTGATACAGCGTTGAGAATCGTGGTTCCTGCTGTGAGGTTCTTCATGCTCAGCCCTTGCCACGCCAGCGTCCAACCGCCGGACTGCAGTCCGATGTTGTTGGCATGGGTTCCGGCAACCAAGATCTTGGAGGCGTTCTTGGGGAGGGGGAGAAGGGGTTTGTGGGCTTCTTTGCCATTCTTGAGTAGCACCATCGATTTTCTGACAGCCTCCCTGGCTAAATCTCTGTGAGCCTGAATCCCAAGTTTGTCGACGAATTCGTAACTAGACATGGGATCTTCGAAGAGTCCCATGCTGAACTTGATTCTCAAAATTCTTTCCACTGCGTCGTCGATTCTGCTCATTGGTATCAGCTTGTTCTGGACATGGGACTTCATAATGCTCATGAACTCAGTGAAGTTATATGGAAGCATCACCTGCAATATTAATTAATCAACACAATGTTTATTCACAGATACATCAATTCATATTATCCACACCAACCAACCATGTCTATGCCGGCATTGATGGATCTGAGAAGGGCATCCGAGTAGTTCGTGTGTGGGGGATCGTAGATCTTGTCTACTCCTTGCCAATCTGTGATGACAAATCCCTGAAAATTCAAAGGAAATCAATTCCTCAATCATAAATTTATTTCATTATTTGATTGAGTTGCACGAACCCTAAATCTAAGGGTGCCCTTGAGGAAATTGGTGATGAGATACTTGTTTGCATGCATCTTGAGTCCATTCAAGCTGGAATAAGAAGCCATGACGGTGGAGACGCCCTTGATGATGCAATGGTCGTATGCAGGCATATGGATGCTCATCAATTGATGCCAATTTACAACTGTGTTGTTCTCATTGATTCCTCTCGTCGTGCCTCCATCCCCCACATAGTGTTTTGCACAAGCCATGACCTTGTCTCTACCCAAATTTCAAACACATGAATCACCATGCATGTATATATTATGGGTATTTGATTTAATATTCAAAGTTAGAAAGAGACTTACTTTCCACCAACGAATGGGACACCCTTTCTTGATTTGGGAGGGGCTTCTCCTTGCAAACCATAGATGATTTCAGTCATTTGTTCAACAATCTTGGGGTCCTCACTGTAACTCTCGAAGCATCTTCCCCATCTTGGGTCTCTACAAACCTTTTAATTTAAGAAAATTAAACATGCTTTAATGTGGATTATTATGAAATAGAGCGAGTATTAGTTAAGGTGCATGATCACCGCAATGCATGGTGCAAAGGCATACTGAATTCCAGTGGCTCTCACTTCAAGAGCTGTAGCAGCCCCAATCCTCCTCAAAAGCTCTGGATCTCTGCAAATCTCGCAGTTAAATTTGAGATGAATCAAAACATAATTAAATCAAGAATTTTTTTTTTAAAAAAAAATGGAAGATCACCTGGTGACTCCGAGGCCAACATTATGTGGAAAGATGGTAGCCCTATAAACATTGTTATGGCCATGCACAGCATCAATCCCATAAATCATGGGAATCCCGAGCCTACTGGAGATGGACCAGTTCTGATACATGTTCACCATGTCCACCCACTCCTTAGCCGTGGCATGCACACTGGGAGAGCTCCCGCCGCCGTTGAGGAGGCTGCCGATGGGGTACTCCCTCATCATCTCCGGGGTCACCTCCTCCCTTTTGAGCTGGGCCATCTGTGCGATCTTCTCTTCCACAGTCATCTGCTCCATCAGGCTCTTTATCCGGATTCTCATGGGCCGATTCGGATTCTTGTAGAGCGTGCCCACTGCGGCGCCGCCGCCCAGTGATGCCAGGAGGAGTGACAGTCCCAAGAGGAAGGCTAAAATCGTGGGTCTAGATTGATTCATGGCTGCTTACGTGCGTGTGTGTGTGTGTGAAGAGTGTTTTAAAAGTGGGAATTTATGGGTGGAATCGTTTTTGAGACATTGCAAAAGTAAAAATTTTGGTTGGACTGGATCATGGATCCGATAACTTCTCAAAAAGGAAAGCGTAGATTACAACAATTTAGATAAAGCATGATTTTAATTATTATCTCTTTATCTTTCATTCGATGGATCATGGTCAGGGCAATAATATCTGACTCGACATGACAACCCGACATGAACTTATTAGAAAATAAGTGGGTGAGGTTAACTTATTTTAAATTTGGATCAATTTTAGGTCGAACTTGCGAACCCAAATAAAATTTGGGTCAGATTTGGGTCAATTTTGAATCGACCCGCGTAACTCGAATGACCAACAAAATTAATAAATTTTAATGTTATATCCTATTTTTTATTTTCAATTGGCTTGAATTAAACTAAAAGCCTAAAACCTAACTAAACTTTAATGTAAATTTTGTTTTGTTGTCTTGTTGCTTGAAAGTATGAATTTTAATATTTTAAGTATGTATTGTTTTTGTGATTTTGTATTAACGTCATTTTCGTGGTAAACATGTCATATTTATTAAGGTTAAGATTTTCATCATCATTAAGCAGGTCATTTCGGGTTGACTTGAAAATAAACAGGGAGGGTCCGGTTGGCTTTTCGGACCCGAAAAATACATGACTCAGGTTCGGATTGGCGTGTAACGTGTTACTATTAGGTCGCAACCTGACCCGTCAACCCGAACCCGACCCAATTTTCATCCTATTCATGAATGTAATCTAACAAGTGGTCGAGTAATATTTTGCTCAAGTTTGACTTATTTATTATGTAGTCTATTTTTGAGAATTTTTATTAAATCCTTTGAAATTTACGAACTTAATCGAATCTTAGTCGAGCCTAAATGAACTTTTTAAATTTATATTGTTGGAGATGCGAACCTGACCCGACCTAGTAAACTTACCAGGCTAAAGCCCAACAGCGCCCTGGGCCCAGTAAGATTGAAAGACCCAGTTCGAGCCACGAGCTGACGCTGCGAAAAGTGGTACGAATAGATAGCAGTTCGACAGTCATCCAAAGCAGCTCGATCAAGGCTGTTCACGTTCCAACGAGTTAAAGAGAGGTTCGATATGAAGATTTCGAACCACTACTACAACCATTCAGCAATCAAAAGCCAACGGACACATCAAACGGTTACAAGAATATCGGAGCCATCAAAACTACCACGTTGACGAGCTGCTCCGAGATTCACGGCTTCATCATCCAAACAGTTGAGAACGGCGCGGAAACCCTAGAGCTAGCCATTCCTTATAAATACCTCTTCAAACGTCAAGGAGGGGGAGGGGAGAAGGAATTCTCATTTTTACTAAAGCTCTCAGATCAAGAACATCCTTCATAGTCAACTTAGTTCGATTCTTTATACTTGTAGTTATCCATTCATTCAATTTTCAAGTCCCATTATGTCATTTCCTAGTTTTATTTCTCTCTAGTTCTCGGGGCTCCATATTCTGAATAAATTCACCCTCAACAGTTTGGCGCCCACCGTGGGGCCTTGGGAACAAATTTTTTCTATTTCTCGTATTTTTTCTGCAGGAAATGGCAGACGATCTAGGCAAAATCCGCACTACCGAAGTCGATGGCAAGAAGGTTGCCCCACCAGAGGGCCAAGGAAGAGGATCTAACCCGGGAACAGGACGGGGCACTCCAGTGGCACCTGGAAAAGGGCGAATCTCCCAGACCGGCAGCGGAGTCCCGCGCCTTCCTGGGTCAGAGGGGACGGTCGACGATCTGATGAAGGCGTTCGATGCCACACCACTTGGGGAACTGATATTCCCGCCGCCGCCACCAAATATTCTGGCAGATCCGCATGTATCGAGGCTGGTGATGCAGGTGCAGAGTGCGCGGAACGCGATAGAAGAGATGGCGAGGAGGAATGAACTCCTCGAAAGAGAAAATCGGAGACTGCAATTGCAGAACAGCAGTAAGCCACCAATCGTCGAAGAGCCTCGGAGCGTAGAAAGGAATATCACGAAGAATCTAGAAGCAGAGTTCGATCGTTCTGAAGGGAAGACCACCGAGAAGACCCCGGAGAATCCAATAACCTTCCGGCCCGACTTGGGAAACCAGACCGGCCAATTAAGCCGGTCGGAACTGCAGGGGATCCAACAGATCAAGTGGCGGTTCGAACAAAGGCTCGGCTATTTCGAGTCCTTACTCTCCAGAATCCCAAGACTCCCAGCACCAGAGAAAACAATTCCTCGCGAAAGCTACGCGGAGTCCCCCTTTTCGCCGAATATCGCCGAAGCCGAACTGCCACCTAGGTTCGCCCCGCCTAGCTTCAACCTTTATGATGGGACTGCAGATCCAGAGAATCACATCGTCTTATATCGGCAGAAGATGTTGGCACTAGCAATTCCAGGAGCTCTGATGGAAGCTTGTATGTGTAAAAGCTTCGGATCGAGCTTGATGGGGCCCGCCCTCCAGTGGTTCATCAATCTGCCCCGTAGCTCGATCTCCACATTTGCAGAGTTACACCAATTGTTTCTACGTCAGTACTCAAGCAGCAGGCGCCTTGACAAGCACCCGGATGACCTCTATACGGTGATCCAGAGGCCGGGCGAATCACTGAGGGCATACCAGTCCTGATTTAACAAGGAGTTGGTTGTGGTGCCCAATTGCCCAAACAGCACTGCCGTGCGAGCCTTCACGAAGGGTCTTGACGTGGATTCTGATTTATATCGCGAACTCTCCATCTACCCCTGCCAGACGATGGATGATGCTCTGAACCGCGCATGGGCACTCATCAAGTGGGAAGAAGATGAGCCCTACCGGCGAGCACGCCGCAGCAGCGGGAGGCCCAGCGTACGAGAAGAGGGCCGACAAGAACATCGGGATAGGCGTCCTCCTAGGCCGCACCCCTATAACAAACCACCGCAGGTCAATCACCTCGGCCCATATGTCCCGGAGTATACACTTTCGATCGCACACACCGATCTAGTTCAGAATATGCTTCGAAAAATGCCTGAGAAGGTGAAATGGCCTCAGAAAATGAAGGCCGACCCTGCCTCGCATGATGTGCAGAAATTATGCGAGTTCCACAATGACCATGGACATACCACCGCGGACTGTCGGGCCCTACGCCTCGAAGTGGTTGAACTATTAAAGAAAGGTTTCTTGTCCGAATACTTGTCGGACCGAGGAAAACGAACTTGGGCTCGAGACAAGCAGGCCGACGAATCAGGACCCTCGAGGACGGATGCAAAAAAACCCCCAGTCCCAGTCCGGACCATCAACTGCATCACCGGGGGATCATAAATCAGTGGAATCTCCAGATCTGCCGCCAAGAAAGCCAGACGCCTGACTCGCGAGGAGGCAATAGCCCCTCGCAAGAACCCAGCTCACCATCCGACGAGTGAAGAGGTACCAGGGCTGAGCCATCCCCATGACGACGCTCTAGTGATATCACTATTGATATCGAATTGCTTCGTGAAGAGGATCCTGGTCGATAATGGGAGTTCCACGAACATCCTGTTTCTGCATGCATTAAGAGAGATGAAGATCCCCGAGGAGAAGATCCTGCGGTCGCAGACCCCGCTAATCGGGTTCAACGGGGGTATCCAAATGATCGTCGGGACAATGGTGCTACCGACTTATTATAGCGGGACACATTACGATGTGTCATTCATGGTCGTCGACGCTCCCAGCGCTAACAACACCCTGCTAGGTAGGCCATGGTTACATCAGCTGAAGGCCTTCCCTTCAACCTTCCATCAAGTGGTCAAGTTCCCAACCGTAAGGGGAGTTTGTACGATCCGAGGTGAACAAAATGCCGCTAAGGAGTGCTACTATGCAAGCTTTAAGGCAGTATGCGCCCAGCAGCACTTCGCTAGGAGCGAACCACTGCCCCCAGCAGGAGAATCAGAAGAAACAGAGGAAGTCGAGCTTGACCCGACAGACCCAAAGAAGAAGACGAATATTGGCGCCGGACTTGAACCTTTAGTCCGAACCCAGCTAATTGAATTCCTCAGCTCCGAGCGAGCTACCTTTGCATGGTCACACAGAGACATGGTAGGAATTGATCCAAAAGTCATGACACATAAACTACAGGTCGATCTGAACCACCGACCCGTTCAACAAAGGAGAAGAAAGTTCCCGGCCGAGAAAAATGAAGCAATCAATGAAGAAGTTCAGAAGCTGTTGGACATTGGGTCTGTAAGAGAGGTGAAGTACCCAACATGGCTCGCCAACGTCGTGGTAGTCAAGAAAAAGAACAGGAAGAATCGTGTGTGCGTAGACTACACGGACTTGAACAAAGGGTGTCCCAAAGATCCATACCCACTACCCCATATCGACTGCATCGTCGATGCAACTGCGGGGCATGAATGGCTGAGTTTCATGGACGCATTCTCAGGATATAACCAGATTCTGATGCATCCCGAAGACCAAGAGAAAACCGCCTTCATGACGAATAAAGGAATATACTGCTACAAAGTCATGCCATTCGGTCTCAAGAATGCAGGATCCACTTACCAGAGGCTTGTAAACAAGATGTTCGAGTCACTTATAGGAAAAACAATGGAGGTTTACATAGATGACATGTTGGTAAAATCCAAAGACGCAAAGGACCATGTGCACCATCTGCGGCAAGCCTTCGAGGTGCTCAACAAATACAAAATGAAACTGAATCCGGCGAAGTGCACCTTCGGGGTGTGCTCCGGGAAATTCCTGGGCCACGTAGTGACCAGTCGATGAATTGAAGCTGACCCATCACAGATAAGGGCAGTCAAGGAGATCGCGCATCCTAGAAGTCCGAAAGAGGTTCAGAAACTCACGGGCAGATTGGCGGCCCTCAGCCGTTTCATTTCAAGATACTCAGACCGAACTCACGAGTTCTTCCAAGTGCTCCGGAAAGGGAAGAAGTTCGAGTGGACAGAAGAATGCGCGAAGGCACTTGAGCGCCTAAAAGACTATCTGACCAGTCCGCCGTTATTGAGCAAGCCCAAAAAGGAAGAGACTCTCCTGCTCTACCTATCCATGTCCGAGCACGCCCTCGCGACAGTCCTGGTCAAAGAAGTGGAAGGGAAACAACATCCCGTGCACTATGCAAGCAAACCGCTACTTGACACAGAAACGAGGTACACGGCACTGGAAAAGCTAGCACTAGCTCTAGTAGTATCAACGAGGAAATTGCGACCCTATTTCGAGTTGCACCCCATCAAAGTAGTGACATCCTACCCGCTACGCACGGTGTTTTCAAAACCCAGCCTGTCAGGCAGATTGTTGAAATGGGCAGTAGAAGTAGGGGGCTACGGCCTCAATTTTGAGCCTCGAACAACGATCAAATCACAATTGCTGGCAGATTTTGTAGCAGAGTTTACATCGGGACTTCAAATGGACGCAGAGAAAGAGATCGCAAACTTGGAGGTTGGCGAATCGGCGAAGGAGCCATGGATTCTCCAAGTAGATGGATCGAGTAATATGCACCGTAACGGGCAGGCATTAGGCTGCAAATCCCATGTGGAGAAACGTTCGAAAGAGCCATCCGGATAAATTTCGAAGCAACCAATAATGAGGCTGAGTATGAAGCATTAGTTCGAGGTATGCAGCTCGCGAAGGAGCTGGGGGCTCGACGCCTCCAAGTACATGGGGACTCACAATTAGTGGTGATGCAAATGGAAGATCACTTCCAAGTCAAAGAGCCCCGACTCCAAAAATATCATGACCTGGCACGAGAAGTGAGGAAAGAGTTCGACGAATGCGAAATTAAGCATATCGCACGAGAAGAAGATGCAGAGGCCGATGCGCTAGCGAACCTAGCCTCCACCAAACCAACAAGACAATGCAAGCCCATCGTCATATCTTGGGCTGAAGAGCCGGTCAAGCCCAAGGCCGACGAAGTCTTAGATATTACAATTGGCAAACCATGGATGGAACCGATCATGAAGTACCTCGCAAATGGCATCCTACCAGCGGATAGAACAGCGATTGTGCGCATCACCCGAGCAGCAGCCAAGTACACTATCTATAAAGAAAGTTTATATAGGAGATCTGTCAAAGGGCCACTACTCAAATGTCTCGAGCACGCCGCAGGGCAAGCCATCCTCATGGAGATACACAAAGGAGACTGCGAAAGCCACCAAGGGGCTCGACCATTGGCACACAAAGTCATATCCGCTGGGTTCTATTAGCCCACACTTCGGAAAGACGTCAGGGACTACGTGCGAAGTTGCGAGGCATGTCAAAGGTTCGAAGTAACTAACCAAAGCCATGCAGAACCACTCCACGCCACGATCGCGGCCTGGCCCTTCATGGCTTGGGGGGATGGACATAGTGGGAAAATTGCCGAAAGGAGTTGGGTAAAAAGAATATATTCTGGTAGCCATCGACTATTTTACGAAGTGGGTCGAGGCTGAAGCTTTTGCTAACGTAAGAGAACAGGAGGTGATCAAGTTTTTGTGGACTCACATCCTATGCAGATTCGGGGCGCCGAAAGAGATAAGGACAGATAACGAAACTCAGTTTACGGGACGAAGAGTACAAGAATTCTGTGACCAGTACAACATCAAATTGGTATTCTCCACACCAAGGTATCCCGAGGCGAACGGACAGGCCGAGTCGACAAACAAGACGATCATGGTCACAATGAAGAAGAGGCTCAAAACTCATAAAAGGAATTGGGTAGAAGAACTCCCTGGGGTCCTATGGGCATATCGGACCACCCCCAGAACTTCAACTGGAAGTTCGCCATTCACACTAGCCTACGGGGAGGAAGCGGTTATCCCAACAGAAGTTCGAGGTGGCAGTATACGGGTAGAAACATGCCAGGAGGCAGAGAACAGCGAGAACTTGATAAGAAATCTGGAATTGATCGATGAGCAGAGAGACCAAGCACTACTAAGCATGGCCCAGAGAAGAATGCAGGTCGAAAAGTTCTTCAACAAAAAGGTCCGCATGCGCACCTTCAGGGAAGGAGACTGGGTGCTCAGAAAAGTCTTCCAGAACACCAAGGATAAGAGCCAAGGAAAACTTGCACCGATGTGGGAAGGTCCCTACAAGGTTACCAGAGTTGTAGGCCGAGGTGCCTACCACCTAGAGGACCATGACGGGAGAGAGATAGGAAACAGCTGGAACGTAAAGCACTTAAAGAAGTACTACTTCTAAATGAACGAGGTCGATGAACTCGACCTCCCAGATACGCTCTTCTAAAACCCTATCCTTACAATTTCGATACTCATTAACCTTTTTAAGCTTACACTAACTTGAGCGTCGGAGGGGCGATGCTTCGGCATCGCCCAACCTCTCACGAATTTATTGACAGGTCCGCACAAGCCACCATAAAGGGCCTCGACAATGAAGAACAGCCTGAATCCACCTCAGATAATGTTTCCCAACTTCGTCCTATTCTCCTTTATCGTTTACCTATTTTTTCTATATGATTAATAACTTAAGCATCGGAGGGGCGACGCTCTCATCACTACCGTTTTGCAGGATAAATGTATCGAACAAGCCACACAAACAGATGAAAAGCAAAAGGTTCATTCATGGGTGTGCTTCGAAAATTGAATACAACATAAGAGAGAAATAAGTTGTTCGTGCAAAATTTAAAAGTATTCAAGCAGAAATAGAGATGTTTTTGAAATAAGAAGTGGAAACTAGGCAGCGGTAGAATTGTCCGGGGTCGGGCCCGTGCCTTTTATGAGAGTCGAGTTCGATCCAGAGATCGGGCCACCCTGCATATGCCCACCGTCAACCTCCCGGGAGGAGTCTTCGAGCAGCTTCTGATCTTGCTCTGCACTCCGCTGCTCGGACTCTTGCTCCTGCTCCTGATCGAACTCCTCCTCCGGTTCAGGCTCATCCAGGAAAGTGAGGTCAAGGTCCGAGAACTTCCAGGCAATTTTCCCCGGACCTCGCTTTCGATCTATTCAGAGAGAGTCTACTAGGAGGTTAGGTGAGAGTAGACAAAGATAAATTAAGAAAACCAAGCTCAAGGAGTACCTCGTAGGTCTCGGCGAAGTGCGGGGAGGTGATGATCGCCCCAAAATCCAAGCCGTCACCCACTTGCAGCATGGCGACCTTTTCCTCGTACCTCCGAACCTCGGCCTCGTAACTCTCACACTGAGCCTTGAGCCGAGAGTCAAGGGAGATAAGCTGATCACTCCTTGTCCTCAGATCGGACTGCAGCTTGGCCAAGTCCGCCTCTGCTGACCGGAGCTTCTTCCTCAAGTCATCGAGCTCTGCCTGAGTAGCC
This sequence comes from Plectranthus barbatus, assembly GCA_026898455.1. Classification (NCBI taxonomy): domain Eukaryota; kingdom Viridiplantae; phylum Streptophyta; class Magnoliopsida; order Lamiales; family Lamiaceae; genus Plectranthus; species Plectranthus barbatus. The sequence goes on along the minus strand of JAPKLW010003173.1, from coordinate 15,656 downwards.
TCGACCTCCTTCCGGGCTGTCCCGAGCTTTGCCTCCGCCGCAGCAGCCCTATCCTCCGCCGCGTCCACCTTCTCATTCAGAGAATCTACATACTTCTTCGAGGAGTCGGACTCCTTCCAAAGCTGATAGATCTCCTCGGCGCACTTCTCGGCAAAGACGGTGAGCTCTCAGTGAATATCATCGAGCTCCACCTGAGCCTGCGAACCAGGATACGATTTGAGAAAGCGACAGTAATGCATAAAGGGCGAATCCGAGACAATACCTGCAACTGTCGAAGGCCATAACGCTCCAGACGCGCGAGCGCAGTGCCCGCCTGGTCAATCGAGGAGGGGTGTAGCAAAAGGTGGCGCGCACGAACCAAGAACGGGTCCACAAGCAAATTCGGAGGCGCCGAGGTAGTAACAACGGCCCTGCTAGACTCCTCGTGGCGCATCCCACATTCCCTGGATCGATGGCGCCTGTGACGTTCTAGCGGCTCAGGCTCTTTCTCCTTATTTCTCCCCTATCATCGACCCGCTGCTGGGGATCTTGATGAGTCGAAGGACGGGAGGACTCGGTCCTCGTCTCCTGAGTAACCTTGAAAGGAGGCAGGGGCAACGGGGGAGGGGGCGGAGGAACTGAACGCTTGGGCTCTGCATTAAGACGCTTCGGAGGGTTCGCAGGGCGGCGACGAGCTTCTTCCTCATCACGTGCCCGCTTCTTCTCACGAAGGGCCCTAGCCACCTGCTCCGGCGGGACTTGAGGGCGTCAGCGGGTCATTTCCTCAGGCAATTCAGATAGAACTCCTTGCCGATTGAGTAGTGTAGTCGCGGTGACGAACCGACCGCTCTGAACCGTTTACCACTCTCTATCCTCGACCGAAATGTCGTACGCCCTATCCACGCGGGCCTGCTCCTCGGGCGTGAGCTCAGTCCGCGAATGACCTGCAGAGACAGTAAGAACAATCAGTAAGATTGAAAAGGACCACGAATTAACATGAATATAGGGCCGAGAACCCACGAATCGGCACTCCGCCATGCCTGAGGAATTCAGGCCTTCCCTCATTCAGCTTAAGGAAAAAGTAGGTGGTCCACCACCCAGGCGAGTTCGACGGCGGTTTCTTGATGAGGTTAGACCTCCCCGTAGACCATCGGGTGAAGTAGTAGTAGTGCTTATCCGTGCACTGGTTAAAGCGGTACATGTAGTGCCACTCTCGAACCATCGGAAGCCCCAAACCCAGGTCCATCCACACCAGAAGAACCCCAACTAAATGGCACCAGCAGTTTGGGGCCAGCTGGAATGGAGAGAGGTTGTAGGAGGCGAGAACCTCCGAAAAGAATGGGTGCGCAGGAAGCCCAACACCATTGTCCATCGCTGCAGTATAGAATGCCACAAAGCCTGGAGGAGGATCAAAGCAACGGTTCTCCACCCTCGGAACACGATACCTCCGCTAAGGCCGACATGGTACTCCGAGTGACCATCGAGATGGCACCCAGTACTCTATGAGTCCGCCAGTCCGACAGAAGCACGTAGTTCCCCGCAAGCTCAGGCTCCGCAACCACATCTTCTGCGGTCCTACCCGACCCACCGGCGTCACCACCAGTCAGCGTCTGTTCCATCCCCCGGAACGTCTCGGACAACACCCTGTTGTCCGCGGAATCTAAGTCGGAGCCCGAAGCTAAATCCACCCTGCTCGTACCCACATCAGCCCTCTCAGGGCGCTGAAAAACCAAATTCCAATCCGGACTTACAATCACATGGTTGCTGGGAGTTCTGACCGGGGAAGAAGTGAAGGGAGGTGTTGAATGTACGGATTCGGAACCCCGACGGTTTTGGGAATCAGAATCAGACAAATCCATAGCTTGAAAACAAACAAGGTCTTGAAGAAAAATAAGAGTTAACCTTAAACATAAAAGGGGGAAGAAAGAGCCCCGGTCAGCCCATCGCTCCCAGAATCAACCAAGAACCCTAGAGAACTCTCGGGTCATGCAACCGATACAACAGAACGTAAGAAGTATAGAGGGAGAAACTACCTGGTACGTTGGGAAACACCGAAGAACCTCGGAGGAACAATCGACCACTGGAAATACTAAAATCCTAAGAGGCGCGGACGATTCACCGGAAATCCCAAGAGGCGCGAACAATTAACCGTAAATCGCAAGAGAGAGAAAGAGAAAAAGTGTTGGGAGAAGTGACGCAAATGACGCGTTGATGGGAAGTAATACTCAAGCGCCCCTTCAACTGCCTTGAAACTACCCAAACCGCCCACGGTTATTACGAAACTGCCATTGGCCTTTGCCGCCCAAATTTCAAACTCGCGAAAAGCAGCTCGCATGAAAAGCAATCCGCTAAAAGTGGCCTGCGATGAGTAATTTCACGAATACATTCGTCCCAGATATGAATCATATATCAAGCAAGACCCCGGACCGCGGGTCTAAAATACTCACAAGGGGTTCACCAGGTGGCCAAATATAAAATGAGGCAGAACTCGAACTGCACAAGCCAACGCCGCGGATTCGGGCTCGCGATGATCGGCACTCGCAGCAGCTTCCAGGGGTTGCGCGGGTGAGGACCCCCACAGAGGAATCGGTCCTCCGAGCCGAAAGGTGTCCATGAACACCCAAAATAAAAATCGGACCACCCCAGAGGTAGTCCGAAGGGCCAAAACCTGGGAAAAGAATCAAGCGAATATAAGTCTGATCACTATTTTTGACTTGACAGGCTATCTCAGTCCTAACCAGCCAAGTCAAATGGGCTATTGTTGGAGATGTGAACCTGACCTGGCCCAGTAAACGTACCAGGCTAAAGCCCAACAGCGCCCTGGGCCCAGTAAGATTGAAAGACCCAGTTTGAGCCACGAGCTAACGCTGCGAAAAGTGGTACGAATAGATAGCAGTTCGACAGTCATCCAAAGCAGCTCGATCAAGGCTGTTCACATTCCAACGAGTTAAAGAGAGGTTCAATATAAAGATTTCGTACCACTACTACAACCATTCAGCAATCAAAAGCCAACGGACACATCAAACGGTTACAAGAATATTGGAGCCATCAAAACTACCACGTTGACGAGCTGCTCCGAGATTCACGGCTTCATCATCCAAACAGTTGAGAACGGCGCGGAAACCCTAGAGCTAGCCATTCCTTATAAATACCTCTTCAAACGTCAAGGAGGGGGAGAGGAGAAGGAATTCTCATTTTTACTAAGGCTCTCAGATCAAGAACATCCTTCATAGTCAACTTCGTTCGATTCTTTATACTTGTAGTTATCCATTCATTCTATTTTCAAGTCCCGTTATGTCATTTCCTAGTTATATTTCTCTCTAGTTCTCGGGGCTCCATATTCTGAATAAATTCACCCTCAACATATATTATATTTAAAATACTCATTACTTGTTTGAAAGAAAAATTATTTATTTCAAACACAATATCATATTTACATCCAAATTCAGTTTTATCTTATAAGTCCAATTGCAAAGATTTATTATACTTGTTACTCTTAAGTTATGAGATTTTTTGGGATCATAGATCGAGTGGCCCGATTTGAAGGCCCATTAGCCCGCTAAGCCGCAAGGTCGATCATCTGTTCGACAGTGAGGTGCCAGCCAAGGATAGCAGTTCGCTCAAGGTAGGGATATCCCTAAAATAGGTTGATTAGTGTGAAGAAATGCCTCAATCGAACCACACAATGGTCACGAGGGCTCCGGATAAGTGTGCGATAATGTTGGAGACCGCGAATGGCAAAGATGTTACAGCAACCCCGAGAACACCGGCGAGCTACCCGCTACAACTCGGAGGTGCACTCTGGAAACCCTAGACCTTTCATAAGCTCTATAAATAGGCACTTGTAAACTGAGAATCGACATATAGTCCTCATCATCTTTACGCACATAGAAACTAATTATTGTACTCAATTTCTAGCTCGGACTATCGATGATTGATTCACTGGAGCTCAGTCAGCTTACAACTGCAATTCGAATAAGTGTCTATACTCTGTTCTTGTTAGCTTGCTATAACCGTCAATTGTTTGCCCAACTGTTTTGTCCCATTGGTGTTACTCGTTATATTTTGTTATCATTTATATCTTTGCTCTAGCTCTATTGCGCTCGGTTATTTCCTGCAATCTTGTTCTATTCAGATCTCAAGTTCTCGGGGGTCCGTATCTGTACGAATCAAACCTCAATAATTTGGCGTCCACCATTGAGCCTTAGGAACAACTACGCTAACATTGTCTGCAAGGAATGACCAATCGCACCAACAACAATCCTACCAACAGGATTGTTGAGTTTTGATTACGTAAGAATATGGGGCCCAGTAATATGGAATATTTGGGAATAATATGCGTAAATAAAGTAAGAAATATGAAGTAAAGCAAAAATGGAAGAAAGTGATAAGCTCATTATTTCACTCACTTATCTATATTATTTTTATACTAATTTATGTAGTTTTATTGAGTATATATATATATATTATGCATGATGTCAGTATTAGGTGGTTTTAGGTGTGTTTTGATGTTTATGCAGGATTTTAGGCCTAAACTCACGAGAAAATCGTTCCGAAATCAGTGACGTGTAAGAGTAGCAGTGAAGAGTTTTTCCACAAGAGGAATTCAGGCTATTGGTGCATGGTAATGGATAGAGCTTTGAATTAGCTTTCCAACGCAACTGGAATCGGGTCAATCGGAGTTCGGATGAGGAAGTTATGGCCAAAACCGTGAGACCTCGCAGACGGGGCTGACTTCAGTTTTCCACGTCGATCGACGGGGATGCTGCGTCGATCGACGCGGACCTCCTGGCGCGGGAAATTGGCTGAATTCAAGATTTTTCATATCTTTAGCCCTAGATTTGATATGATACACCTCCACCTCTATAAATAACCTTGTAAAATCTAGTTTTAAGCATGTTTCATTCCATATTTCAGATTTTAGAGATTCCAAGAGTTCTAGGGTTTATGTTTGAAGACAGAGTTTTGTGGGAAGACATTCCAACCCAAGTTTTTATGCAAATCAGGTTTTATTTTTCTATGATGAATATTACTCTGAATATGTGTAACTAATCTCTTCCTCAGATTCTAGGGTTTCGAACTATCAATGTATGCTTGTTTGATTAATTGAATTATTTTCCCTTTCCCTTCGTAGTTTGTGAAATCTGTGCTTATTCATAATCTTGATTTGTTGGCCACTTATTAGGATTATCTAGTTGATTACTTGAGACGTAACTGTGATAGTTTTCAATCGAAAGAGATTTTCACAATATAATTTGATTTCTTGTCGTAACTGAAGGAGATTAATTGTAGGAATAAATCTGTAGAACTTGGGAGTTAGTTAATTTATATTGAGACCGAGCGGAGATAGGTATTTGACTAATCTACTTTACGAATTGTCCAACAAAGAAGTTCGTAATACTTTTCTGATGTTTCACTACGAAGAGGAATTAAATTTGGGAATTAATCAATTGACTCATACATGTCATACTTGATAGGTAGATATCCCTGGAATCTGTGCTCAAAAGCTTTTTAATTTTCCTGTTTAGCTTTCGATAGCAAGTATTGTGATTTCAAAACAACAAAACCTTTTATTCGATTTTCCTAATCAATATTTTCAAGAACGTCTGATTTAGTATTTAGGATTTTTCGTTGTTTCATTCCCCCGGATCGATAACCTTTGGGTTTACAAATTTATTTGCCACTATTTCTATAATTAATCTGTAGAAATTACAGTGATCAAATTGGCGCCGTTGCCGGGGAGTGAACAGAATTAATCTTACTATTAAATCTGTGATTGAAATACTGATTTAGGCTGTAATTTTTTTACGTTTCTCTGAATTTTCGTATTTTCTGAAATTTTTCTCGCTTTTTCGTATTCCACGTCGATCGACGCTATCCCTCGTCGATCGACGAAGTTACTTTTCTTTCGTCGATCGACGCTGCATTGTTTTCATATTTTCAATTTTCTTAATTCAGTTCGTTTCGTTTATTTTCTGTTTTACCTCACTACCTCCTTTGTTGTACAGGTAGTGCATGAGTACAAGAGCTCGAGGAAAGGACCCGCTTTATTATTACCCGGATATTGAAGCCACTTGCAGAAAGATCCGAAAGAACAAGCGTGCTCAGAAAGGCTCGAATAATCACACAATGGAAGATAACATACCACCGCCTCCACCAGTGCTAACTGCAGAGGAGCAGGCTGTGCTTCTCCAAGAAGTCCAAGCTATGAGGGCGCAAATCCAACAGTACCATCTGGAAAGAGACCTCAAGAGGAATAATCCGAATGGAAGGGATCTTCGACACAACCCACTGTTTGAGGACAAACCCGACGATGAAGAGGACGACAATCAGGACCCTCCAGAGGAGTCTGACGATGAGGAAGAAGAGGAGGCCATGCAGAACCGGTATAAACCTCGGTTCAGGGAGACAGACTTCAGAACTGGCATCAATGCCAATAATTTTGAGCTGAAGACCGCATTGGTGCAGATGATCCAGCAAAATCAATTCGGAGGAAGACCAGCTGAAGATCCTTATGCCCATCTAGATAAATTCTTGATGCTCTGCAACACTGTCAAAATCGGGGGAGTCAGCAAGAGTGCCATCCGAATGCGTCTGTTCGCATTCTCTCTGAGGGATAAGGCACAATCATGGTTCACTGCACTGGACAAGGAGAGCATTAGCACATGGACCGAATTGAGGAATGAATTCCTGGAAAACTTCTTCCCTCCGAATGTCATCAGGCAGAGAAGGAAAGAAATCATCAGGTTTGCTCAAAGGCCTGACGAGAGCTTCAGTGAGACATGGGATCGATTCAAAGAGCTGCTGAGATCATGCCCCGGACATGGTTTTCCGCCAGGAGAGCAGGCAGAAGCATTCTATGAAGGGCTCAATGATAAGACAGCCAAACTGGTGGACACCACACTCGGTGACTCCATCATGACAAAGAGTGGAAAGAAGGCCATGGAATTCTTCCAAAAGATGGCCAACAACAGCCAAAGATGGTCCTCAATCCGAACCCGGCCTGTGATGGCAGTCGAGAAGGAGAAAGTGGTGGAGAAAGTTGCCGAACAACCTGACTTGGCAGCCGAGCTGAAAAAGTTGAGAGAAGATTTCGCTGCACTGAAGCAGGAGAAAACAGTTGCTGCAGTAGAGTCAGTGCAAGCTCCATCTGAGGGGGAATGTTCCGCTGTTAATTTCATTCAAAGGGGCGGTTATCAAGACAACTACCGTGGAGGATATCAGTAGCACAACCAGCCCTACACTTTCAATCATGCGAGGAACCATCCTGGATTTTCCTACGCAAACCCCCAAGCAGCTGAGCAACCACCACCAGGATTTACAGTGCAAGATGGAGAAATAGTGGAGAAGAAGAAGCCAAATCTCAAGGAGATTTTGGCCAAGTTCATGGAAGGCTCTACTGATACTGTAGCCAAGTTGAAGCACGAGATAGCCGGAGTCAAGACCAAGGTGGACCAAGTTGAGAAACACGTACAGATCATACAGACTCAGGTCGGTCAGATCGCCGATGCTCTCGAAGCCCAACACAAGCTGGGGCAACTTCTGAGCAATACCCAGATTAACCCCAAGAATCAGAAGCAGATAAACCAAGTGAATGCTATCACTCTAAGAGGGGGGAAATCATATGAAGGTCCCAAGCAAGCAGGGACAGACAACCGAGAAGAAGGAGAAGCCAAGGAAGAAGGAGAGGCCGTCTCAGGAGAAGCTCCGTCGATTGATGAAGCGCGGAAGAACCCGTCGACCGAGGCTAATCCTCATCGATCGACGCCAGTCGAGCCACCCATGTATAAGCTGCCCCTGTCGTATCCGCAGCGGTTTGCCAAAGCGAAGATGAACGAGAAGTATGCACGTTTTCTTGAGAACATGAAGAAAGTAAACATCAACATTCCGCTGATTGAGGCACTACGAGAGATACCGGGGTATTTGAAATTCTTGAAGGATATGGTCTCACAGAAAAGATCCTTCGTGGAGCACGAGAGGGTCAACTTGTTTGAGGAGTGCAGCGCGATTATTCAGAAGAAGATGCCGCTGAAGAGAGAAGACCCGGGATCCTTCACGATCCCCTGTGTCATTGGAGGAGAGACCTTCGGGAAGGTCCTTTGCGATTCCGGCGCATCCATAAACTTAATGCCGCTGTCAATCTTCAAGCGGTTGAAGATCGGAAGCATCAAGCCCACTACCATATCATTGCAGATGGCTGACAGGTCAGTCACTTACCCGAAAGGCATCGTGGAAGACGTGCTTGTGAAGGTGAAAGACTTCATCATCCCAGCAGACTTCGTGGTACTTGACATGAAAGAAGACCACAACATCCCGCTCATCTTAGGGAGATCTTTCTTGAAGACTGCTGGATCATTGATTGACATTCGAGACGACAAGCTAACATTCCGAGTCAATGACGAGTCGGTCACCTTCCCCATCTACAAAGAAGTGCAGAAGCGCAATAAAGGGAGCTTTCAGGAAGATTGCCACATGATCAATCGATTAAATCCGGTGATTTCCTCTCCTTTTTCTTCTATTGCAACTGATTCGGATTCTCTGGGGAACTGCTTACTGCCCTCTTTGCTTTTGTCTTCAGATTTGGATAAGGCGGACGATGAGCTTGTGGATCGGGTGATGAAGTTGGATGTACCCGAGGGATTAACTCAGGAGAAAGAGAACAAATAGAAGCAGTTACCAAGCCGATGCAGCCATAAAAAGAAAAGAAAGCGTGGAAAAACACCCACGTCGATCGACGGAGGTGCCTCGTCGATCGACGCAGCCGTTGGATCCTCATCGATTGACTCTACTGTCACGTCAATCGACGCACGAAGGAAGTCAGACTCGAAATTTTCATCGGCAGTATCAGCGCGACATAGAAAAGGGATTGCGGCAGTTTCACCCATGTCAACCGACGCAAATCGGGGAAAACTGCAGTCTAACTCTGATCCGCTGGTTCTAAAACTCAAGATGCTTCCGGCACACCTCAGGTATGGGAAGCTAGAAAAATTAATACGAGTTCTACGGAAGTACAAGTCCGCCATCGGGGGGACATTGAGAGACAGCAAGGGAGTCGGCCCCTCATTATGCGCACACAAGGAAAAAGACGCCAAGAAGTGGGGGATGAAAGTTGTCAAGAACAGAGATGAAAAGGAGGTCGCAAGGAGGCTTGCTTGGACCCGACCTCCCTAGTGGTGATTGAAGACTTCGGGGGATAAAAAAGTTGATGTCTGAGATCAAGTACCAGGTATCGTTCCTTCTCTAGTCTGATTTTCAAACTTATTCCACTCTTCGAGTTGGAAATAAGTTTGGGGGGATGTGGACAAGAGATGGAACGTCCTATCTTTTATTTATTATGCTTTCCGTCTTTAAATTTTCTTATGCTTTCCGTCTTTAAATTTTTTTGGCTTTTGTTCTTATGCTTTCCGTCTTTAAATTTTTTTGGCTTTTGTTTAATTTTTCGTATTTTATGCTATTTTGTGGGGAAAATTTTTGAGTCTTGAGATAACCTGAACGAGATTGTGAGATTAGAATTGATTGAGGGTTGAGTATTGAGTTGATTGAGATTGTGGTTAGATGCCTATGAATGTAGAATACCGCATGATATGACTGATTTGACACTTATACTTGCATGCTGATTGAGTTGATTTGAAATTGACTGTGGAAGAAAATTTTTGAATCCTTGTGTGAGAATTTGAGCCTTTATTTCGTTTGATGTGAGATTCACATGTGTGTTTTGATTTCTCTAGAACTTGCTTATTTTCTGTGTTGAGACTGCATAGTGTGCACAAGTTGAGAAAATGATCTTAGGCCATCTTTGTTAACCCAATATCCTAAACACTGTCGACCCTTCACAATAAAATTCTCCCTAGTTAGCCACTTTGAGCCTGTACAATTTTTCTTTCCTTGTCTATGAGATTAAGAAAAGTACTGTCTCACTCATGTCTTGAGTTGTGGTATGTATGGGGTTGATTGGTGAATTGGTGATAAGATATGATAAATTAGTGGTGAAAAGATGTATGTTTGAGAAGCTCTTGAAATAATTAGAATTCTCATAAGCTCTCTGAAAAGAAAAGAATGCAAAATTATTGAAAGAGCATAAGAGATTCAAATTGAGCTAGAAAAAAGAGGAAAAAATTTGAGTTTGTTGATGTATATGAGGAGATGAGGTGGATGAAGTTAGATGGTGGGATGAGATTTATTGAGAGTAATTAACTCAGTTTATTTTAGTCACTTGACCATATTTCCCTACCTTATGAGAAAAAGCCTACGTTACAACCTTTCGAAAGTCCTTTTTGGTTCTAGACTTGTGTGCACATTTTAGCAGTGGAGATATTAGACAATTTGCAAGCCTATGGTAGAAATTTCTTCATACATGTTGTTGAGTGCTTTCATCTTTACCTTAAACACTTGAGAGTTGTGCGATACACTTCCTGTGAGTTCTTCCACAGTTGATGAATTTTCTGTCTCTTTTCAAATTGCTTGTGGGTAGTGGATTCTTGGTTCTTGACTGTGATGAATCTTGTGAGGCATTTCACTTTAACCGCATGATCTTTTGATTTCTTTCTTGCCTATTGATTGAGGACAATCAAACGTTCAAGTTTGGGGGTTTGATAAGCTCATTATTTCACTCATTTATCTATATTATTTTTATACTAATTTATGTAGTTTTATTGAGTATATATATATATTTTATGCATGATGTCAGTATTAGGTGGTTTTAGGTGTGTTTTGATGTTTATGCAGGATTTTAGGCCTAAACTCACGAGAAAACCGTTCCGAAAGCAGTGACGTGTAAGAGTAGCAGTGAAGAGTTTTTCCACAAGAGGAATTCGGGCTATTGGTGCATGGTAATGGATATAGCTTTGAATTATCTTTCCAACGCAACTGGAATCGGGTCAATCGGAGTTCGGATGAGGAAGTTATGGCCAAAACCGTGAGACCGCGCAGACGGGGCTGACTTCAGTTTTCCACGTCGATCGACGGGGATGCTGCGTCGATCGACGCGGACCTCCTGGCGCGGGAAATTGGCTGAATTCGAGATTTTTCATATCTTTAGCCCTAGATTTGATATGATACACCTCCACCTCTATAAATAACCTTGTAAAATCGAGTTTTAAGCATGTTTCATTCCATATTTCAGATTTTAGAGATTTCAAGAGTTCTAGGGTTTATGTTTGAAGACAGAGTTTTGTGGGAAGATATTCCAACCCAAGTTTTTATGCAAATCAGGTTTTATTTTTCTATGATGAATATTACTCTGAATATGTGTAACTAATCTCATCCTCAGATTCTAGGGTTTCGAACTATCAATGTATGCTTGTTTGATTAATTGAATTATTTTCCCTTTCCCTTCGTAGTTTGTGAAATCTGTGCTTATTCATAATCTTGATTTGTTGGCCACTTATTAGGATTATCTAGTTGATTACTTGAGACGTAACTGTGATAGTTTTCAATCGAAAGAGATTTTCACAATATAATTTGATTTCTTGTCGTAACTGAAGGAGATTAATTGTAGGAATAAATCTGTAGAACTTGGGAGTTAGTTAATTTATCTTGAGACCGAGCGGAGATAGGTATTTGACTAATCTACTTTACGAATTGTCCAACAAAGAAGTTCGTAATACTTTTCTGATGTTTCACTACGAAGAGGAATTAAATTTGGGAATTAATCAATTGATTCATACATGTCATACTTGATAGGTAGATATCCCTGGAATCTGTGCTTCTCTTATTTGAATTCAAAAGCTTTTTAATTTTCCTGTTTAGCTTTCGATAGCTAGTATTGTGATTTCAAAACAACAAAACCTTTTATTCAATTTTCCTAATCAATATTTTCAAGAACGTCTGATTTAGTATTTAGGATTTTTCGTTGTTTCATTCCCTGGATAGATAACCTTTGGGTTTACAAATTTATTTGCCACTATTTCTATAATTAATCTGTAAAAATTACAGTGATCAGAAAGCAATATTAAGTAGACAATTAAACCTTGACTTAGAGCGGATATTCATTAGTTACCATGAGAAGTAGGTGCAAAATCTATTGTAGCAGGTCGAGTAGCCACAACAACAATTTCGACTAAGGTAAAGTGAGCGTCAGGAACACAAGAGTCAAGAAAAATTAAAATAATGTCGACTCCCCCTATTTATATACCATAGGGGTTAGGGTGGGGGGTCAAACAAGTCCCTGGGTGTCCTAAACCCTAGCCGCTAGGTTTTCTGTCACTTGGGGTTTTTTGAGATGATTCCGTAAAAGAAGGAGTAGTTGCAACTGCTGGGGCTTTTCTCACAAGTATCGGCGCTTATCCACGAGCTGTGATCTTGACGACCTTATTCGGAGACCTTCTCCAGATGACCTCCTTTGAGGAGGTGCAATTAACGACCTCCTCGGGGAGATCTCCCCGAGGTGGGATTCACCTTCTGACCTGCTTCTTTTAGTTGCGTCTTGCTCTTGCTTGAGGCTGACCTAAGAAATTGCACCTGCGTGTCTGGAGCGGGTCTAAGAACTTGAGTTTGAACTTTGGAACTCCTTAATGGGCCCGAGAAGGTCCGTTTAGGCCTTGGCCCCAACAATAATTCATTCGGTTCTGGGTTGTACCTGCAGTGGACAACAAAGTCGAAATAATTCGTAAGCTCAGCTTCGTAGGGTTGGTTGTTTTTGAATTGATCATATTTGAAGTGCTAGTTCCCAAGTTCCCACATAGGGGGGCTCATATAGTTAAAGACATGGGTCCTGATGAGTCTGTCTCATCCATGTTAGCAGCTCGTATCAGGAGTCCACACAGGTAGACCTCGATCACCTTCGAAAAGATGATTCTAGCGCACAGTCATGGGTCTGATAACCCCGACATTCATCGAGGAACGTCTTATTTGGGCGGTCCTCAATTGGAGTGTGTGCTCTCATGACTAGCATTTTGGTTTTCCCATAAAGTTTTTGAAGGTTTGTGCCCACTTTTGGTTCGAGATGTCGCTTTGAGCGAGGTCTCATTTGTAATTTTAGTGGCTCGTTGAGGTCGTGAGCCCCAGTGAGTTTGTGGGTCATGGGGTTCCCCCGTGGCCTCCTTGAGTGCCTAGCTTTTGTGTACATGGAAAAATCAACCAAGTCTTTTGTTTTCAACTTCTTGATCTTTTGGAGCTGGTTGTCTGACACATCCCCTGGCGAGGCCAGTTGTATGGACTTTGAGACCAGGTGCTTAGCTTTGTGAGTTGCGAGTCGCTTTAGTATTTTGTCTTGTGGGAACAGGTTAGCATGAGATTGTTCATGTTAGGAGGTTGTCGAGATGTGGGACCAGTAAGGTGTTGGATTGCTGATGTGCATGGTCATCAAGGTGTGAGGTCGTTTAGAGGCGTCTTGTGGGTTACCCGTCAAAGTTGTAATGCGAGTTTTGTTATTAACCGCCACAGTAGGGGTAGTTACAGAGGGTAGCTGAAGAGTCGGGAGTCTTATAGGTCGTGCATCCCCATGTAGTCACATCACGCGCATGCACTTACACACACTCTCTCTCTCTCTTGTCATTTTTCTCTCAGCGATTTCACTTTCATTTTGACGACGATTGCTCCTTTCCCTTTTCAGCGGGTGGTTGTTTTTATTCTCGCGTCTTCTAGGCGAGTGACTGTGTGCCTCTTCGTCATGATTACTCCGGGTTCCATTTCGCGCTGTGATTATCGTGGTGGTAAAATATCTTGGTTCTTGTTGGCTATTTGTACGCCTTTATTTGTGCCCTTAGGGTTTATTAGATTTGAATGTCAATTCTTCGCATGTTGTTCTCTTTGATTTATGTTGGTGAGTTCTTGGGGTTTTTTGTGCCTCTTGTTTAACTTCTGTATGTGTGTTTGGTAGTTGTGCTAGGTTCTTAGATTGCGAAATTTTGAGAAAATCTCTATTTTCTTCTTCCGTTGTTCATCCATGACTTTTACTCCTCCATGGACTCCTACTCTACATGCCTCCCTAGCCGGCTCTAATGGGCTTAATTAAACTTGGGTCTCTCTGCCTGATTATATGTTAGGCAACGAGTAAACATAGTCGTTAAACAATTTATTTAGGACTAATTTATCAATTTTTTAATGGAGAAAAAGATATAATCTTTCTATTTATATTGTTTATTAAAATTTTAATAAATAAAAATAATAAATCAAGACCAATCTGACTTATAAATTCTCTCTACTATGCACTTGTCAATTTACTTTATTTACAAAGAGTTTAGGGGGAGAAAGAGTATTAGGAGAACATTAGAATTCTTATAAGGGTAATTATAAATGCACCCACAATATTACTCTTCATAGTCACTTATTAAAAATTATTTTACTCTTTTTTTCATAGCCTCCACCTTAGATCTTAAATAAAAACAACTTTATTTTAAAGTAGATTTCAAATGAAAGAGCTGCAACATCTCTTCTAAATTCTAACAATACAATTTATCAAATTCCAGTGTCTTCATGATCCAACAATTCCATAGTTCAATCATTCCAGTATGACCGATGCATTTCTCAAAATCGTTTTTAAAAGAATGAGACTCCTCATTCAGGAGGAGATCGGAATGATTACAGGGGCAACAACGAAATGCAGAAGTTGTGGAGCATTAATCTTGACGACATCCAAGTTATATTGGAGGATGTTAAAGTGTGAAGACAAACAAATGAAGAGCAAGCCCGTTCTATATCGCTTTCGTAAGCTCAATGCTTTTGCTTATGAGATTCATGACATCTTGGATGATTGCACAACTTATGGCTCCAGACTCAACCACGCTGGCAACAAACTCACTCAATACATATTCAAGAAAATTCTATATTGACAAGATCGTCACGAAGATGAAGCAAATTATAAATAAACTAGACGTTGTTGTTGAGTGCGCTAAGTCACGTCTACACAATATGCCAATAGATAGGCCTAGAGAAGTTGTTCGCGCAAGACGAGTTCCATTTTTAATGTGTCGTATCACAACTTTGGTAGAGAAAAATGTAGAGAATGGATTGTGAAGATTTTGGTGAATGATATTAGTATGAAGCAGGAGATTTCCATTCTGCCAATAATTGGCATAGGGGGCTTGTGTAAGATTGTCAATCTTGCTCGACTAGTGTTGAATGATACTCGGGTGGAGGAGTACTTCAAGAATTTGAGTTTATGTTTTGATAATTTTGAATCAAAGTTTTGGTGATGATGATTGAATCTTCAAGAGCAATTGTGAAACTGTAAGGATAGATCTCCGTAGCCTTTCACTTGATTTCTAAAAATGAAAGTTAATTTTATTTTTATTAAAATTTTTAAATTAAATATTATGAGACGAAGGTTAAAATAGTAATATTCTAAAAAAAGTGGTCATGGAGAGAGATTTTATGGCTATATTTAGAATTACTTTTCTTATTATTTGAAGAATACTTAACTTGAGTTTGCTCACATTGTTTACAAATAAGGGGCAAGGTCCCCTATATAGACACTAAAGGGACATTCTACAAGGTTCTACATTTATGTACATTATTCTAAGTCCTTCCAACTCTTTCAATGAGTTTTATGCCCTTCTACCTTAATCTGGGAGGTTCTGCAATCTCCCGATCTATTCCACTTCCTTTCATTGAGTTTTGTCCCATGCCATAAGGTCGTGGAACCTTTCGGAACAAGACGGATGGATCTGATTAGCAACCTTCCAAAGTCTTCCATTCACTTCTATTATGTTCTAGAGCGTATTTAGAATATCCCGCTA
>JAPKLW010003172.1:25867-48819 GCA_026898455.1 Plectranthus barbatus | reverse complement strand
TTCTTATAGACTACATATTAATTTCAAATAATACCCTACTATTCCATCTATATATATATATATATATATATATATATATATATATATATAGAGTTATGCTCAAGTGCTAAAATTAAAGTTTATGCTAAATATGAATGAATTTCAGCCAATTAGATTGATAGTATTAATAGTTGAGATTAAAGCATCAAAGATTGAAAAATTATGCATAATTCTCGTTCGTGCTTAATTATTTTATAAATCATGCTTAATTCAATTAAGCATGATTTATAAAGAAAAAATCATGAAATCTGGTATAAAGTTTTATTCTCAACCATTCATTTTTTAAGATGAATGATATAGATTTATTCCTATTTAGCACAAACTAATTTTTAAAATGTGATCCACTTCCTCTCTATATATATATTTAGGGTAATTCTAAACACAGCCATAATTTTACTTAACACAGCCTCATTCACATTTTAAAATATATATATTACTATTTTACCCTTTTTAAAATATAATTATATTTTCTGAACATAGCCACAAATTGAGTAATTATTTTTAAATTATTTTTATAAAAATAAAATATTAATGAAAATTATTCAATTTTTAAAATCTACCAAAATAAAAAAAAAATGAATTGATGGAGGTTATGAATATAATGAATCTTGAATTGATGGAGGTTATGAATATTAATTTGTAAATTGTTTGTGGAATGATGAGAGAATTATTTTATTCCTTTTCTTTTAAATTGTGGCGGTTAATTAGTGGGGCTATGCTAATCAATGCAATTCATTTTTATTTTTATTTTTTTGGGTAGATTTTAAATTTGAGGTTAAAATAATAATTTTTATTAATAATTTTTTTTTATAAAAATAATTAATAGGCTATATTGAGAAATTATGGTTGTATTTAGAATTACTCAATTTATAGCTATGTTTAGAAAATATAATTATATTTTAAAAAGGGTAAAATAGTAATATAAATATTTTAAAATGTGAATGAGGCTGCATTGAGTAAAATTGTGGCTGCGTTTAGGTCATGAATAAATTATGGGATCGGAAAAATATGAATATTATGGGATCGAAAAAATATGAGTATATTTTAAATTAATGTATTACTAAAATAAAATTGCTATACGCCGCCTATAGGTATACCATGCATGTCCACAAATTTCAATTTTGGAAACATTACATAATACTATAGCATATTGTAATTATAAAAAATGAGGTTTATATTTAGTGACAATATAAGTCAATTCAATCCTTTAAAGTCTAACTTGAAACAAGAACTTGACTTGCACGTATCTTTGATGTCTAAAGGCAAAATAATCAAATAAATCAATCAATTTAATAACACAAATCATTGGTCCCATCTTTAAATTATTATTATTATTATTACAAAATATTGTATAAGAATATGATCTAATAAATCAAAACTCGTAAAACACGAATTTATGTGAAGAGTGGCCTCTTTCTCCCTTCTAGGGGTGTGCACGGTCCGGTTTGGCCGGTTTAAGGGGCAAAGTACGGGCCAAACCAATAGGTACTGTTTGAGATTTTTACAAACCAAATCGGCCAAATAATTATTTCAAACCAAACCGGCCAAACCATATTAAAACAGTTTGGTTCGGCCGGTTTATATGGTTTGAAGATTATTCAACTGATAATAAATGAAACATGTATATCAATTTTATTATTAGATATTAATGAAATAATGATACACAAAATAAAACTAATATATATATATATATATCTCACTTGTCATTAATTATAAATACGAGATAAGTAATAAATAAATAATATTATGGTTGCAGGAAACAATTAAATATAAGTTGATTTATAAGGTTACAATTCGAAATAATATAAGCATTGAACATATATATCAATATAATTGATATTTTAGCTTTCTATCAAATAATATTTATTATCATTATTATATTTAAAATTATATTATTTATACGGCCGGTCCGGCCAAAACGACCGGTTTCATCCTTCAAACCATCGGTCAAACCAAATCATCCGGTTTGAAATTTTTCAAACCAACCCGACTAATCATTTTTCTCAAACCAGCCAAACCGACCAAATTAATTTGGTTTGACAGGTTTGGCCAGTTTCGACCGAACCGTGCACACCCCTACTCCCTTCTCATATATTCCAACTCTGTAATTAAAAGGTCAAATTGTAGTTTGATTTTTTCTAATATTTGTCGAAATTAATTAAAAAACTTTGACATTTATAAAATTACAAGTTTTTGACCGGTGCTAATTGTAATTTTTTTCCAAATCCCTCTCTAATAAAATTGATTTCCCAACATTTTTATCGTTTCATCACTGTCTAACAATAAATCAAAATTAACGTACATGTATATTTGGCTGATGGGTTTTTTCATCAAAATAACGTGTAAAAAATAAAACTATAACATTGAATTAAAATAGTGGAAATGTTTGTCCTTTTTTTTTTTTTGATAAATACAATAAAATCAACATTCATTAAAATTTTAAGTAAATGAATACAGTAAGAACTTATATAATAACAAACTTAGGATCCAAAGGACCAAAGTGTCGAGTCGAGTAGTGACGTGTTCAAGTTTGACTCGTTCAGTATCAAGTCGAGCTTCGAATTTTTTTTTATCAAATATATTGAGGTTCACGGACTTTATCGAGCTTAAACGAACTTTTTAAATTTCAAATATATTTAAAATATTAATTATTATTTTAAAAGAAAATGTTATTTATTCCAAAATAATATCATATACATGTTCAAATTCAAATCACTCATTACTATAAAAAATATTCATTATTGTTACTATTAAAGCAATGAAGATATTACTCCCTCCGTCTCAGCTTAATTGTCTCACTTTCCTTTTTGGTCTGTCCCAGTTCAATTGTCCCATTACTAAAAAAGGTAAATTTTTCACACTCAACAATAAAATATTAATTCCAATCAACTTATTCTATACTCACATTCCTTGGTTATTGTGTCATGTCAACCCGGGACAATTAAACTGGGACGGAGGGAGTATATTTATAAAATTAAATTTTTTTAATGCTAATTTTAGCTTACGAGCTTGCTCACGAGCTCATGAGTTTACTATGATGCTCAAATTTAGTTTGTTTACTAAACAAGCTTTGCTAAATGAACTCGAACAAACTTTTATCAATTCGAGATCCGAATAGTTCACGAATAGTTTAATTTATTTACTGCTGCAATCATAGTATAACAATACTCTTTATTTCTAAGTTTTAAGTAAATGAGTGACTTATAATCAAAATTTCTTCCACCTTAATTTAATACTTACAATTTGCTTTCAAAAATTATTAAAGTGTAACAATTTTTTTTTAAAAAAGTTGTTCGGTGCCAAGTTGATATGGCCAGTTGACAATTGCTCAAATCTAGAATTTACTCAACGATTTGAGAGAAAAAAAAATTATAAATTTAATTAGATCATACCAGATTTATATATAGTTTCATCATTCATATCGAGTTAAAGATGTTTTTTTATTAAAATCGGTGTACAATATTAAATGGGAGGAAGTGTCCAACCTTACTTTAATCTATAATCAATTAATTATACATAAAATATTTAACTACTATGGTATTAGGACTGTGCACGGTTTGGTCGAACCCGGCTGAACCGGCCAAACCAAATTAATTTGATCGGTTTGGCTGGTTTGAAAAAATGATTGGTCTGGTTGGTTTGAAAATTTTTAAACGGGATGATTTGGTTTGACCGATAGTTGAAGGATGAAACTGCCGTTTCGACCGAACCGGCCATATAATTAATATAATTTTAAATATAATAATTATAAAAAAATATTATTTGATAGAAACTTAAAATATCAATTATATTGATATATATGTCCGATGCTTATAATCTTTCGAATTGCAACCCTATAAATCAACTTCTATTTCATTGTTTCTTGCAAATATAAAATTATTTATTTATTACTTATATCTTATTTATAATTAATGACAAGCGAGATATATTTATATTAGTTTTATTTTGTGTATCATTTTTTTTATTAATATTTAATAATCAAATTGATATACAAATCTCATTATTTTGCAATATTATTAGTTGAATAATCTTTAAACCGTTTAAAATATGGTTTGACCAGTTTGATTTGAAATAATTATTTGGCTGGTTTGGTTTGTAAAAATATCAAGCCGTAACTATTGGTTTAGTCCGTACTTTGTTCTTTAAACTGGCCAAACCGAACCGTGCACACCCCTCAACCGGCTATCTATGAGATCGAACACTTCTTAATTAGGTAAAGTCAGTATAATTAATTGATAGGTAGTAAATAATTTAATTCTATAGTAACTCAGTAAAACCTGTCTAGTTATATCCAAAATTTGGGAAGGTAATTTCAGTGGAACCATCAATTTTGGTTTCTTTAATTAAATAAATTGGTCCAATTAATCTGACCTCCACTAATCCTACCTTGACTCTAGAGAGAGAAAGGTGTCCAAATAATGAAGTCAATATTCCTTTTGAGGGAAAAAGTCAATATTCTTGAATCAACTCTCTTTCCATTTAATATGCCTAATTACGTTATTGACATTGCCATATTCATAAAACTGGAGCACGCTTCATTTATGAGCGCCACATTTTTTTCAAATTTCTTTGAATACTTGCCCTATTTTCATTTGATCCTTAAATATATTTCTTCTTATACTTATCTAGTTATATCTTTATATATAATTAGTTATAACTATATATATAGATGTGTAATTTTTTGAATAGATGTGCATTAAACTTTGTTAGGAGGTACGTTTGTAAATCTATTTTTTAATTATATTTTGATGTATCAAAATAACAAATTATCAGTTTATCTTTATAGAAATGATAAGTTTTTAGATGTGAGTTTAACTTAAAAATTTGTCACGTATAAGGTTATTGAGGTGTAATAGTTAATAGGAGTTAAATATCTAAAAATTTGTGCCTCGAAGCCAGCAGTGACGACAATGTTGAAGCGCCTGGGAACTAGCAAGTTGCCAATGGTTAGGGGTGGGAATAGGCCGGGCTACCCGACAGGGGTCTACGGCCTAGCCTACCACAGGCCAGGCCAGGCTAGGCCAATTTCGTAAATAGGTCAGGCTTAGGCTATTTAAAAAACCTATTTAGCTAAGCAAACCCGGGCTCAGGCTCGAAAATTGGCCTACTAAGGCTAACAGGCCGGCCTATGAAAATAATCATATATTATATAATCAATTAAATATATTTATTATCTAGAATTAAATATTTATTATGATTTATGAATAATATAATAAGTTAAATAAATAATTTGTTACTAAATAATGTATTTATCTAAATTATTAAATGTATTTGCTATTGAAATAGCATAATACATTTATAACTTAAAAATAAAATATGCATTATAAATTTTAAGTAGTCTCTCATAGGCTTTATACAGGCTAAAAATCAGCCATATTTCATTAAAAATGTCAGGCTTAGGAATACAAAAAAGCCTAATATAGATAACAGACCAGGCTCAGACCTCTTCAAGTTATAGCAGGCTCAGGCCTTCGGGACCAAAGCCAGCCTAGCCCAGCCTATTCCCACCCCTACCAACGGTGAAGATCAGCAACCAGTTTCCTAAAGCTGATAATAGGAAATTGACAAGACCTAAAAACTAAAGAGACAAAGAGAATGTGACAGACGTAAGCTTTTAAAGAGTTGGCTTGAAGATGGAGGTTTCGGCAAGTCTGCATCACCCAGAGACAAAAGACGTAGTTACTTAGGTATCTATTAGTTTGAATTCCTAATACTCGGAAAAAATAGTCAAACTGACACAAGGTAAAAAAATGTACGTACCGAAATGCTTTGTACGTACCGAAATGCAGTGCAATAAGCAGGGAATGTCAGAACATCCCATTGGTTAAATCTGAATTTGTCTCAAATGGCTACATCTCGATTCCATCAAGGCTCGCGTCTATAAATAGAGATGAAGGCACAAGGTGCAAGGGATTACATAAACGATTAATCTACACACGACCTCACTCAAACTCACGAGAACGCTTGTCACATTTAAGCTTCAAAGCCCTTGTAACTCTCCATGTTACTTACACACGAGGCTCTTAGCGTCTTGCTAGAGCTATTACCGGAGTTCTTACTATCTAAGTAAGAATCCGATAAGAGTTTCTCAATCCTTGAGAAACTTAGACGACATTCCAACCAACCAACCAACCTTCAATGTTCTGGAAGAACTCAACCATCCAACCCTTCCAACTGGTGGCAGCGAGACATGTTTGCACATCAAGCTGAAGAAGGCAAGTTCTTAGTAGAATAGGCGAGACCACATACAACCGGTGGACGGAAGAGCTGACCGCGACTGTGATATATCATGGTACATTAGCTTGTAGCTGGTAATAGTATATTTCAATCTGCGCAGTTGAAGAGTGGAAGGATATTTGGCTGCGAACTACTATAAATTCTTGCTTCTTTTACCTGCTTTGCTATTTTCTGCTTTGTTTTTGTTTCTGTTGTTGATTTGAAACTCAATAACTTGTTTACTGCGAATAACAAATTTTGTTAATCAAAACTGACTTGGAAAGAGTAATATTAATTTCTGCTGTATATAATTTTTTGATTTTGGAACCAACAAACTCTCAGATGGTATTTTAAATCTCAAACTCATAATCAAAACTTGAATATATAACTTTTGGTTATCGGCAAAATACTTTTACCACTCTGCCTAGTGTCTACAAGTGTAATTTGTGAACAAAACAACTAACAAATACAAGAATTTGCGGCGCCAACCAGGGCTGGACTGGGCGCTTAACCCTAGGAAATTTTTATTTATTTTTTATATTAAAGAATAAATAAAATAGATATCCCCATTTTATTGATAAGGATCAACTTTACAAATTAAAAAAATATATATAATAAATGCCCTATTTTTTCGATACGACGTCCGAGAAATCTAATTGAGAATCTTGAGATTCCACATATCCTTAAAATTTGCATCAGTGCTGAGTATTTAAGATTTATCTTACCAAATAGAATCTTGTAAACAAATTTTACAAGTTTTTGTCTATATAGGATCTTGTAGAAGCAATAAGGTTAAATCTTTACTTAGAAGAGAGAATTTTTCCATACAAGTAATATGCAAATTAAGATGATATAATGGTTTGAGTTGCTCAAACCAAACTTTCTTAAAATAATTGTATCTGCTTCAAATTTTGATTTTCTTTTTTTTTTTTCTTTAAAATCGTTCTTTGAATTCATTTCTGGTATAATTCAATATATTAAACATTCTCATATTTTGTTGGGTAGTGTTTGTATTGATCTAACAAGAAATATTTTTATCTTCTATTCTCATCATTTTCTTCGGAGATGATAATTATATTAGATTTATTGGGCGTGAATGTCAATACATTTAATTAAAAAATGGCCTTCTAGATCTTGAGTTAACAATTAAATTAATTTGGTGGGTTATACTTGAATATTTTAATGAACAATGGCCTAATACAAACGAAGTAGAAGGTAGCAATATGATTTCCCCCCCACATAAAACCGAATTCCAACTATAAACCAAGAAACATTCTTGTAACTCCGTAAACAAACATATTTGGTTGAGTTTGAATTTGAATTTGATGGAAACATGTCCTTATGCTCTGGTAGAACCTATATCCTCCGAAACAATCCATTACTTTTTTTTGGTGGGAGTGTAAGTTGTTTTAAAGAAATTTAAATTCTATGGACGACAATCTGTGATTCGACACGAACCTAAAATTGTTAAGTGTAGTCTCAATATTTAGCTCGAAAAGTAGTGCGCTTGTAGGTTTACGAGACTGGTTTGATTGTAGGTCGACTACGATGCATATCTTGTTTCCTTGTTGGACAATATTTATCCTTATCAGTATTAGATTTGGATTAGAATATATCTATTAGAGATAGATTTTGATTTAGATTTAGATTTAGATATATCTTACCATATCTAGATTCATATTCATTATGTATCTAGGAATATCTCCCTATATATACCTCCTCCCCACCAATTGTAGTTGTCCATTATTGTTACATACTTTGTATTTTCTTCACCATAATAATATCATCACCTAAGAGGCTTTAAGAGTGGACGTAGAACTTACGCTCAAACCATTATAATTCTTTGTGTCATTTATTTTTGTTTGTTATTGGTGTCTGCAATCGCTTCAATTCACAACAAAGTGGTACGGTGAACGTGGAGGAAGGATTGCGATGGGTTCAACCAAGTTCGAGGTTGAGTGCTTCACGGGATTGAATGATTTCGGTTTCTGGAAGTTGAAGATGCAAGTGTTGTTTGTGCAGCAAGCCTTGGACGGTGCCTTGAAGGGAGAGACTGGGTTAGCGATCACTAAATTTTTAGTAATACTATAGTCTATTGGCAAATTAAAATTATCGATCCCACGTATATACTGAAATATTTATTTTTCGGTTTATTGTCCAAGTAAATTAGAATTTTGAAAAGGGTTTTGAAACTTAAAAATAATTTTGCAAGAATTTAAATTAAAACAGAGATTAAACCAAGTTTTTAGACAAGAAAGAAATGTTCAAATTACAGGGCAAGTTCATATCTTGGATAACATGCAAGGAAATCAATCGATCAAATAAAAATATAGATTAATGTGGAACATAAATAAAGTATTACAAATTCCAGGGTTTGGCAATTCATAAAGTGAATTATCAATTTTCTATATCCTTTCGGTCTCTAGAATAATTAACAACTCCCAAAAACATCAGATTTATTCCTATGGATTAAATTCTTCTTTTAAGACGTAATGAAAATCCATATTATAAATTCTTAAATCCATTAATTAATTTTCACTTTTCAGTCTCAAATTAATTAATTATGAAAACCTAATCAAATGGTCAATTTAATCAGATTAAGAAAGCACAAGAATTGATAAACCAAATTAAGTTTTGATCGATTTAATAACCTAAACATGCATCCAAGATAATCACATAAACCCTAGAATCTGAATAAAGGATTACCTACACATATTCATGTTGAACAAATATATGAAAGGATAAAACCTGTAAATGTTCTTCATAAATAAAATAAGTCTTGAATTGAATCCAGTCTTGAGAAAATTCGATCCCAATCTTGAATAACAATGAAAACAATATCTCTAGGTCTAAAAAGTGGCATGAATGTATAATTTCGCCAAAACATAACTATATATACTAAGTTTAATTGATTAAACATGCAAATAAGTGACAACTTAATGAAATTCTCCTATTTAGCTCGTGTGTGGATCGCTAGGGCATGTGTCGATCGACACACGGCTCCCATTTCGAACGACTGTGCATTCCCTATCGATCGGGCTCCCTGAGCGCCATGTTTATTGACACGGTGTGTGTCGATCGACATGTGTGTTACATGTCATTCCCAACTAGCTCTTGAAACAAACTTCACACGACTCCTGTGTCGACCGACATCCTACATGTCAGTCGAAACAAAGCGCACAGTCAAAAACTGCAATCTCCAGACTTAGTCGATTTTGCACTCAAAAACCTGCATTTTTCACCATGACAAGCAAACCAAACATAAAACAAGTACGATGCAAGGAAAATAAAGTAAACACACAATAAAAACATTAAATGACCTAAAAATCCATCTATAAGTGAATGAAATAACACACTTATAAACTCCCCCAAACTTGAACTATTGCTCGTCCTCGATCAAATCACCAAAAGAAATTCAAATTCATGCAAACAGAGATATGAAATGCCTCACAAGATTCATCACAATCTAAGTACACTCTCATCCAAAGATAATGAAATCAAAATCCAATCAAGATCATCAACAGTTTCGGGAAGAACCTCACATATAGAACGAATTTTCACAATTACTCATTGCTCAAGTGTTTAGGACATGTGTTTCACTCAATTCAAAGTAATACAGTTTTTTTAACCATAAGTTTGGCAAATTTCTTATCTCTCCACTGCTTAGAAAGTAAAATGACTCGGTGAATCAAAAAGATCTTTAAATTGGTTGTAATGAGGCTTTCCAAGAAGGTAGGTCGTTTTAGGCTGAGTGACTTAACACACTTATAATTTTCACAACTTCCCAAATATCAACCCACAATCACATCTATTTATCAACTTCCTCTTTTCTTCACCCATTTTTTTCAACACATGTTCACCTTGTGAACTTATTTCACAATAATCTCTTCTTTTTTTCTTCTTCAAAACACACACAAAACCCAAAATTAACAAGGCGGTAAACTTTTCTTTCTCTTTTTTTTTTTCCAAGTTAACTCAAGTCCATGAGTATTCAAGTATTCAAATAATCCACAAAACTCTTATTCAAGCTACCCTTCTCATTTTTTCAATTCAATCCACAACTGACTCACCAGAACATTACTTATATCAAGAAAAGACTTTTTAGGCTTAAAAGGCTACAAGTGGTCATGTGTAGGGTTAGTGTTTGAGATAAGACTAAGAAAAGAGATGCCTAAGATCATTTTCACCAAGTTTCACATCAATACAGTCTCGAGAGAGAAATAAGCCAAATTCTAGAATCCAACTGCAAACTAATCACACATGAAAGGAAATCAGGCACAAATCTCACTTGGGTTATTTTGTTCTTCCCTAACAGTATCAAAGCCAAACAAGATAAATCAAGCAAAATCAAGAATCAGAGTGCAACTTATCATGCGGTATTCTCCTATCATCGGCTACTCATCATGCAATCCTAATTATCTCAATCTCAGTGTAGACCAATCATCAATCAACAAATTCCATGGATATGGGTGGAAGAGTACATAATCTCAGGTTACAATTAAACAGACTTTGCACCTAGAAAACAAATACAACTGAAAGAAAATACATTGAAAATAACTGAAACTAGAACAAATAGAGCTGAAAGGAAACAAAATACATGGAAAGAACTGAAATAAATGAAATACATCAAAAAGAAATAAAGAAGAATAATCAAGAAAAATGATAAAGGATTCCATTCCCACAAGTCATCATCCCCCAAACTTATTCAATACGAAAGAAAGAATAAGTTTGAAAGTCAGCTTGTAGGAAGGGAGTTGGGACCTCAATCACGCTGCGGGCTCCTATCTCGATCAGGTTGTCGTGCCCACTGACTGTATCGAATGGTTGGATCATAAGATGAGAATAGCTCCTCCTTCCGCTGGGTCAGATGCCCCATCGCGGCGATGTGTGCGGTCTGCTGAGCCCGGATATTCAAGAGAATGGCATCCTGCTCCCGCTGATGGTCATGCACCTCTCGTAGCTCAGTCCGAAAGATGGTTGTAGCTGTGGCTTGCTCCTGCATAAAATGAAGAAACTACCCCAGTCCTCGCGCCGTCGTAGGAAGTAGAAGTGCCATCCTAGCCCCTGTGCGAAAAGGTTGCTCAGTCTGAAAAGGGGGGCGATCATCTCGTGGCTGATCCTCGGCGGTCTGTCGCTCAGCCCAGCGCTGGCGGTCCCCCCAAAGTGCAGCCTCCTCCTCACGGGTCAGATCCCGCTGGTCAGCCGTAGTGCCTGGGCAATATGCAAGGCGAGATGTGGGGGGTCCTCCTCTGTTGTTCCGAGTCCTGTCCAAGTACGCCTACGTATGCATGAACCAGTTATCACGGAACTCAAGGTCTGTGACTTGTGTCAACTCCGGCGCTGGAAGAAGGAACCTATCGCCATTAGACATGCGCAGGTAAAATCATCCCTATGTCGAATAATGAACCTGTACTACTCCAAGTGGTTGACGATCAGAGTCCGATGCGTGGACAGGAATCCCCACGTGCTCGGCGATGGGAGTCACAAATCCCCCGCACCAGAAAACATCTGGAACGACAATCATCTGCCGATTCCAATTCTCCATCACAAAAGCGGCCAAACTGATATGCACTCCACTCAGCATAGCCCATAGGCAGAAAACCTCACTAGCGCGGGCCTTCCCGCTCTCGTTTCGGCCAAAGACAGAAACCCCAAACAACTTCTAAATATACCTCAAGATGGGATTGTCGATCAAAGAAGCTTTCATGTGGCCCTTGTCGAAGTTGGCAGGATCGGTCTCAACAGCAATAGAAGGTCAGAATGTCTCAATGTGGAATTCCTCGGGCTCGTTGTATCATCCCATTGGCTCACACCCAAATATACCGTCCAACTCTGAGTGAGAGAGGGAGTACTGCACCCCTTGAAGCTGAAACTGAATGCCATTGGGTTCCACTGGGTGCGGTCGGTGTGGCTCGATGATATGGAGAGAGGCCAAAAACTCCAAAACCAGGGGCCGAATGGTGGGCCAGAATTGCTGGATAAAGTGGCCCCAGCCACACCTCTTAAAAAGCTGCTGGACATCGTCGACGAATCCTAGTTCTACCAAAGTGTCGGCATCGGGATACCGCGTCGGCTTTATGCGAAATCCCTACACGTGAGCAAAACATCTGTTGTTGTCGGGCATGCAAAACTGAGGGGCCTATCCTGGCAGCTCCTCGGGACTAAAACCTGCTCCTCCTCATCTGCCTCAAACTCGGAGTCTTTTGCATCATCAACATCTTCTCATCCTTTGGCATATAATCCTCATCAGAAAAAGAAGACATTGTCCTAGTATCTACAAAACGGAACAAATAACCAAATCAGCACAAATAAACTAGGACAAGCAACAAATCCCCCAAACTTGCCTAGTGCAAGCAAAACCACAAATTCAACCAAAGTAGACATGCCCATGTCAAAGTAACCACCCAATCATGCAATTCATACCAAACCTAAGTGATAAACATCAATCAAAAGCCAAGAGAACCACAATTTGCACATTGGAAAGGTACAAACCAAGCAACGGTAAAGGAGGTTGTAATATGAATCAGAAATTCCAAATTTTACATGCCCACTCCATTGACCACCCAATCATGAAATTAACAACAAAACCAAGTGCAAAACATCAATCAACAATCGAATTAAGCATAATATGCAATTTGAGAAGGTATAATTCGAGCAACAGTAAAGGCGGTTCAATTGGAATCCAAAAATCCAAAAAAACTCCACAAATATGAACAATTAAGCATAAAGGAACTCATATCGACTCTCCTACAACCTATAATGAACCAATTCAACCAGATATATGCAAAGAAATCGAACAAAAAGCAAAAACACAAAAAGAGTAAAACTAGGGCTCAAATACTAAAATAAAGCGTGTAAACAAGTAAAAATAGATGAAATAAACAAAAGGAGAGAGAAAGAGAGCGATTACCTCGTGTGGAATGCAATAGAAGAGCAAGAAAAATTGATTTGGGGGGTTTTGGGGGGAGAGACCATGCGTGTGTTTTGATCGTCTGTAAAAATTACAGATTTATTATAATATAGCGATGCAAATAAATTTATAAATCTAAAGGAATGTCGAATCCACAGGGATAGTGCAACAAAATTATTTCATGTAGTGGCATAGTTTATCCATTCGCTGTTTGAGCAAATCCAAAATTGAGAAGGGTTTTTGTTTTCAAAACAGAAAATAATTTTGAAATAAAATTCAATAATAAAAGCACAAATTCCAGGGAAATCAACCAATCCAATTCAACATGCATAAACAATCAATCCAAACCCAAAATAATTACTTAGGTGGGAAATCTGATATTTTGGAGTTAATTCCTTTGCTGGGCAATTAAAACCTAGATACTAGAAAGTGAATTTTACCTCTCGGTCTCAAGAACACAAACCCTAAACCCTAATTATTTCATGTAGTGGCATAGTTTATCTATACGTTGTTTGAGCAAATCCAAAATTGAGAAGGGTTTTTGTTTTCAAAACAGAAAATAATTTTGAAATAAAATTCAATAATAAAAGCACAAATTCCAGGGAAATAAACCAATCCAATTCAACATGCATAAACAATCAATCCAAACCCAAAATAATTACTTAGGTGGGAAATCTGATATTTTGGAGTTAATTCCTTTGCTGAGCAATTAAAACCTAGATTACTAGAAAGTGAATTTTCCCTCTCGGTCTCAAGAACACAAACTAGTCAATCTCGATAAAGATACAGATTTGAAAACCCTACAACTGATTCTTCCTTTTGAGACAGAAACCAATTATTTAAAAATTCTATTTTCCTATTATTGATTATCTCCTCTCGGTCTCAAATTAATAACTATAATCCTAATCCAATTTTCATCTCTCGATCCTTCAACTGAAAATAGATTCTGGAGTGAAAAACATAGAATTTGAACCAATTTAATTAGGGTTTGGAATTAATCGAATTAACACATGCTAAAAAGGATGGAGAAAACCCTAGAACCTGTTAAGGGTTCTAGCCTAACATAGTTGAAATAAACATGGCAATAAACATAAATAAACTTACTTGAATCATTAAAGAAATAGGAACCTTGAAATACTTGAATGTCTCGAATCCAAAACAACAATAAAAATAAAGAGTACTGAAAATTAAAGAGTTTAATGCTGAAAAATAATGACAAAGAGAGATGAAAATAATGATTAAAAGTGATAATTTTCGAGCTAATAAGGTCCTATTTATAAAGGGAAATTAAATCTTCAAAAGTTAATGGCTTGGGAAGGAAATATCTCTAAATTGGGCAAAAATCTGCCTTTCCGGTGTCCGTGTCGATCGACAGGCTACATTTCGATCGACACAACTGCAAAATCCTCTGTTATGATCGACGGGGGCTTTATCGATCGAGACAGAGGCTTCCGTGTCGCCAGAAATCTCTTCCTTCGACTCCTTCTGCGCAGTCTCACAGTTTTGGCCATAACTTGTACTCCCGAACTTCGATTGACCCGATTCCAATTGCATTGGAAAGCTAACTCAAAGATATTTATATTTCAATGCTCCATTAGCTCAGATTCCATGTGTGGAAGAATTTGTGACTGTTTCTTTGAACATCAACTGCTTTCGGTATTGGTTTTCATTGATTTTGGCCTCAAACCTACAAACTCTGAGCACGACAAGCGTAATATCCCCTATAAACAGTTAATGCTCGATTTTTAACTCAAAACTCAAGTAAATTCAAGAAACCAATAAGAAAAAAGTGTGATAAGTGAGGCAAAATACGAGCTTATCAACCCCCCAAACTTAAACACTTGATTGTCCTCAATCAACAAAAGAATGAATCAATAGTTCAAGTAGAAGAGAAGTGCAATGCCTCACAAGATTCATCACAATCAAACTCGTTAATCCACAAAACATCAACACTTTGTAAGAATCAGAAAATCTGTAAACCATGGAAGACTCACAAGGGAAGTGTTTTCACTCATTCACTCAAGTGTTTGGGATTTTATGAGATCACACAAGTCATGCAAATCAAGTTCTACCATCTCCACTACAAATATGTGCACACAAGTCTAAGATCAAAAAGGACTTTATTCAAGGTTGTAATTTAGGTTTTTGGTGAAAGGTAGGGAAATATATGGCCAAGTGACTAAAAGCAATTGAGTTGATCACTCTCAACAAATCAAAACCACTATCCATTGATATTCACCCATCTCCTATAATATTCAACATCAAACAAGGCTCTTTTATTCTCTTCTTCTTTTTTTTTTCCTTTTTTTCACACATCCTTTTATGCTCTTAAATAATTTTGATTATACATTTGAGCTTATAAGGACTAACAAACACACATCAATTTTTTTTTTTCATTTTTCTATATTTTTCTAGAGCCCAACCTTCTCTTGTTTTCACCCTTCTAATAATATCTTATCTTCCTCACAATTATTCCTCCCTTATTCACCACCTTCTCTCATAGACAAGAGAAAACTAGAACTTTTACATAGGCAAGCAAGAAAACTAAAGGCTCAATGGGGCGGACTATGGATAAAACATTGAAAGGGACAGTGTATGGGATAATTAGGCTAAACAAACATGGCCTAAAATCACTTCCTAAACCTGTGCACACTAGTAGTCTCGAAAAAGAAACAAAGCAAGTTCTAGAGATACTCAATAATGCAGAGACACTCACAATCGAAATTAAAGCTCAAAATCACACACTTGGGACAATTTTCTTCCATAGTAAACTTAAAATCATCATCAACATCATGCCTTTTTTAAGTTTCAAAACAAGTAATCATGCGGTTTTCTACATTCATAGGCATACTCAACCACTATCACAATCAATGTATACTAAAGTCAATCAATTCAAATCTTGCATTCTTGTTAGGGTTATCTCATAGCTTCACAAACTTACTCACATAATCACAACTTATTAAAACAATGCAACAAAATCATGCAAATTTTTTTTAAACTAGACATAAAATCACACAAACAAGAAGCATAAAATAAAGGGAATAAGTTTGAAAATCATACTAGGAGTGAAACTGTACCTCAATGTTGGTCTCAGACACCAACTTTTTATCCCTCGGAGGCTGCGGGACACGAAAGACGTACACTGATGGCTGCTAGCACTCTGTGTCGATTGATAGGCTGCGTGTTGATTGACACAGAGCCTTCATGTCGACTCCTTGCTCGAGTTGAAGTATACTCCGCCTATTGCCTCTGTGTCGATCGACACCCTGTGTGTCGATCGAAACAGAGCTCTGATTTTTCTTTTTGAGAAAATAGAAAATAAACACACAAAAATCAATGAAAAATAGAAAGGAAATAATTAAAATAATGGGTTACCTCCCATCAAGTGCCTTGGTTATCATCGTGTCTCGACGATGCTTGTGAAACTCATCAAGGAGGTTGAAATACGTACTGCAACAACCGCAACAATTGAATATTCTGTGGTGCACAGTAAGCGGCCTTGAAGCCAAGAAAGCATGAATCAGGAGGCTTTGGTTCATTCGTATTTGCAATGGCCCCCAACTCCTTTAGCAATCGTCTTTGGTCTTCTCCTTTGTTCTTAGCTTGATTGAACTCTTCTTTGTGTACTGGAGTGACCACATCAATGGACTCGGATGGCTCAGTTTCAACTTGTTCTTCTTTGTTCTCAACCTCTTTCTCTTCAATGTCCTCTTTGACTATGTTTGTTTCCATGTTCGACTTAGCTCTGGATAGGATGGCATCAATGATCGACCCATTAGCCTTTACGATTTTGGTTCTCTCATTTATCCATACCAATGATGGGTTGACTCTGGACAAGACTTTGTCAATGATTGACTTCTTAGGCTGAGCCGAACTGACCTCTTGATGAGCAACTTGTAGTGCTGCTTGTCTCTCTTAAATTTCCCTTAATTACTTCCTTAGTAGATATGCTTTAGTAACCAATGCCCATTGCTCTTCTCGAGTCAGATATGCATCGGTCACCATCTCCATCTCATTGCTCCACATGCATCTGAAAGAAAAGACAAAATTTTGGAAACGTCAGTTGTGTCAATCGACACCAAAAACGTCAGTTGTGTCGATCGACACGGAGGGTGTCGGTCGAAACAGAGGTAAAACACACACACACGCACGCAGCAAAAAAATTAAAAACTCAAGCCAGAAAATATCAAAACCAACCAATAACAAAATAAAATTTGACTATCCCTAGCAACGGCGCCAATTTGATCGCCTGTAAAAATTACAGATTTATTATAATACAGAGATGCAAATAAATTTATAAACCCAAAGGAATGTCGAACCCACAGGGATACTGCAACAAAATTATTTCATGTACTGACATAGTTTATCTATTCGCTGTTTGAGCAAATCCAAAATTGAGAAGGGTTTTTTGTTTTCAAAACAGAAAAAAACTTTGAAATAAAATTCAATAATAAAAAGCACAAATTCCTGGGAAATCAACCAATCCAATTGAACATGCATAAACAATCAATCCAAACCCAAAATAATTACTTAGGTGGGAAATCTGATATTTTGGAGTTAATTCTTTTGCTGGGCAATCAAAACCTAGATTACTAGAAAGTGAATTTTACCTCTCGGTCTCAAAAACACAAACTAGTCAATCTCGATAAAGATACAGATTTGAAAACCTTACAACTGATTCTTCCTTTTGAGACGGAAACCAATTATATAAAAATTCTATTTTACCATTATTAATTTTCTCCTCTCGGTCTCAAATTAATAACTATAAACCTTATCCAATTTTCATCTCTCGATCCTTCAATTAAAAATAGATTTTGGAGTGAAAAACATAGAATTTGAACCAAGTTAATTAGGGTTTGGAATTAATCGAATTAACACATGTTAAAAAGGATGGAGAAAACCCTAGAACCTGTTAAGGGTTCTAGCCTAACATAATTGAAATAAACATTGCAATAAGCATAAATTAACTTACTTTAATTAGGGATGTCAAACGGGCTAGCCCGTCGGGTTTCGGTCCAACCCTATCGGTTTGCGGGCTAATCGGTCCGGGTTAATCGGGCTGTCGTTTTTGTCGGGCTAAAAATTCTCAACCCTAACCCTAACCCGTCGGTTTTCGGGCCAACCCGTCGGGCTAATCGGGCTAACTTTTTTTTTTACATTTTTTTTTTGGTAAAATTTGTTTAAATGACTTTCAATCAAAATTTCACATTCAGTTTATGGATAATGCAGAGCAAAATCAAAACAATCAAGCTTGCACAATATCTAAGATTTCACCAAATAGCATCATGAATGAAATTAGCATTGAATTCACAGACAAACCTGCAGCAAGATTAAGGATGCAAGAAGCAACTCTGTTTTTCATTACCATAAAGAGTTAACTCAAACAACAAGCAACTCTGTTTATGTGCAATATCAAAATATGATTCATCAACAACGGAAGAGAGAAAACGAAAGAAGAGTGAGAAGCAAAAATAGAGAACCACCGCACTCAATTTCAA
Organism: Plectranthus barbatus; assembly: GCA_026898455.1. NCBI lineage: Eukaryota > Viridiplantae > Streptophyta > Magnoliopsida > Lamiales > Lamiaceae > Plectranthus > Plectranthus barbatus. The sequence continues at coordinate 30,156 of JAPKLW010003172.1, read as the reverse complement.
TAGATAAGTTGCCAACCAACATGTAACATATACATACGCATGTATACATCTGTGGACAAAAATAGAGATAAACCAACATCAATTCAAAACATTTCAAACCCTAACCAGACATAAACCAGGCGAGCAGACTAGGAAACCAAAAGAGTCATGCTCAAACCAGATCCAACTTCATTTTTTTTATCGATTTTATAATAAGATTCATCATATCGGAAACCTGGTTCAGAGAAAGCGAGCAGCACGGGTAGCGAGGCAGCGACGCCGACGCCGACGCAGCGAGGCAGCGTGGGCGAGCAGCGAGGCAGCGAGGGCTGGGTCGTGGGCGAGCAGGGGCTGGGGCTCGTGGGGCTGGGCCGACGCAGCGACGCAGCGTGGGCGAGCAGCGAGGCAGCGACGCCGACGCAGGGGCTGGGGCTGGGGCTCGTCGTGGGCGAGCCGGCGAGGGCTGGGTCGTGGGCGAGCAGGGGCTGGGGCTCGTGGGGGTGGGCCGACGCAGCGTGGGCGAGCAGGGAGGCAGCGACGCCGATGCAGGGGCTGGGGCTCGTCGTGGGCGAGCCGGCGAGGGCTGGCTCGTGGGCGAGTAGGGGCTGGGGCTCGTGGGGCTGGGTCGTGGTGCGAGCGCCGAGCGTAGGAGATTGGCGAGCGAGCGAGCCTAGGGCTAGGAGATGGGCGAGCGAAAGGCTGGAATTAGAAATCTGGTAGGAGGAATGGGAAAGAAAGAATTAGGGATTTAGACTTAGTGTATTTTAGGATATTTAAATTTTAAATTATTTAATTTTTATTTTTTTTTAAATTCCTGCTGGACCGACGGGCTGGCCCGTGACCCGGCCGGTCCAGCCCGTTTAGCCCGTGACCCGATTAATCCAGCCCGTTTAGCCCGATTATTAAACGGTTCATAATTTTTCAACCCTAACCCGGTGTTTGGCTCGGGTTATTCGGGCCAACCCATCGGTCCCGGGCTCAATTGACATCCCTAACTTTAATCATTAAAGAAATAGGAACCTTGAAGTACTTAATGCCTCGAATCCAAAGCAACAATAAAAATAAAGAGTCCTGGAAATTAAAAAGTTTAATGCTGAAAAATAATAATAAAGAGAGATAAAAATAACGATTAAAAGTGATAATTTTTGAGCTAATAAGGTCCTATTTATAGGGGGAGAAATTAAATCTTCAAAAGGTAATGGTTTGGGAAGGAAATATCTCCAAATTGGGCAAAAATCTGCATTTCCGGCGTCCGTGTCGATCGACAGGCTGCATTTCAATCGACACAGCTGCAAAATCCTCTATTTCGATCGACGAGGGACCTATCGATCGAGACAGAGGCTTCCGTGTTGCCAGAAATCTCTTCCTTTGACTCCTTCTGCGTAATCTCACGGCTTTGGCCATAACTTGTGCTCCTAAACTCCGATTGACTCGATTCCGGTTACGTTGGAAAGATAACTCAAAGATCTTTCTATTTCCATGCTCCATTAGCTCAGATTCACGTGTGGAAGAATTCGTGACTATTTCTTTGAACATAAATTGCTTTCGGTACTGGTTTTCATTGATTTTGGCCTCAAACCTACAAAATCTGAGCACTACAAGCATAATATCCCCTATAAACAATTCATGCTCGATTATTAACTAAAAACTCAAGTAAATGCAATAAACCATAAGAAAACAACGTCATAGGTGAGGCAAAATACGAGCTTATCACGTTTGTGTTAGAATGAGGGAAAGAAATCTATTTTTTGTGTTTTCAAAGAGGCAACCCTGCGTGCGTCTGTTTCAATCGACATCGACAGAGTCGATTGACGCACGAATAATTTTTATTTTTTTAATAATGAAACAATTAAATATGAAAACTAAACCCTAAAACCGGATCGACCGGCCGGTTCAACCGACATAGGTGTGTCGATCGACATGCCGGATGTAGATCGACACGAACGACCAAATGACACAAGTATTGAAAACATGAAGGATTGACACAAGTTTTTTTATATTATTTTTTTATTTTGAATATGTGTCGATCGACATACAATATGTAGACCGAAACAGAGGCAATTTTAAAAACAAAATTTTAAAGTTGAGAAATTTTTCTAAGGCGTGAAAACATATAAACTAACCTAGACTCGAAAAAATGACTTAAAAACTCACATAAAGCAATAAATTAATGGGTTACCTCCCAACAAGTGCTTAATTTAACGTCATTAGCTCGACTATACCTCCGATCATGGCTGATCCAGATAATACACCTCCACAGCTCCAATTTGCAACGGGTTGTAGTAACGCTTGACGCAATGTCCATTGACTCTGAAGATTGTGCCATCCTGGCCTTTAACTCCACAACTCCATTGCTGGCAATGTTGACCACAGTATATGGTCCAGTCCACTTGGACTGCAGCTTTCCTGGCATGAAACGGAGGCGAGAGTTGAAAAGCAGAACAAGATCACATTTGTAGAATTGTTGCCTTTTGAGGCCTTGGTCATGGAACCTCTTTGCTCGAAACTTGTAGATCATGAAATTCTCATAAGCCTCTTCGCGAAATTCATCCATCTCATTCAAGTATGCAGCTCGGCTTTCAGCAGCAGTCTTCTAATTCCGATTCAACTCCTTCATAGTTCTCCATGCCTTGTGCTCAAGCTCCACATGAAGATGAAAGGACTTACCAAAGACCAACTGGAATGGAGACATACCAATCAGCGTCTTGAAAGCAGTACGGTAAGCCCACAGTGCATCATCAAGCTTGAATGCCCAATCCTTTTTCATCTTGACAGTATTCTAAAGGATCCTTTTGATCTCCCTATTGGACAACTCAGCGAGGCCATTCCCTTGAGGGTGGTATGGGGTGGTAACCCTGTGTTTTACACCATATCGAGCAAGTAGAGCAGTTATAGTACGATTGCAAAAATGAGAACCACCATCGCTTTCCAAGGCTCTCAGAGTGCCATATCGAATCACCACATACTTTGGAGGAAGTTCACCACAACTTTGGAGTCATTGATGGTGGTATGAATGACTTCCACCCATCTAGAAACATAATCAAGAACAAGAAGAATGTAAGTGTAACCTCCTGAAGGTGGGAAGGGGTCCCATGAAGTCTATCCCCCAAACATCAAAGTTCTCGACTTCAATCACTAGGGTAGCGGGCATCTCATCCTTCTTTAAAATATTGCCCATCCTCTGACACCTGTCACGGTTAGACACAAAAGCCTTGCAGTCTCCATGGATAGTCGGCCAGTAGAAACCACTAGAAAGGACCTTGAAGGCGGTCCTGTTGGCAGCAAAGTGGCCACCGCTGGGAGAGGAATGACATGCTTCAATGATCTTGAAGAATCCAGGCTGAGGAACACACCAGCGGATAATGGAATTGGCACATCGACACCATAGATACGGATCCTCCCAATAGTAGAATTAGACCTCCTTCAGAAATCTCTTCCTTTCTTGTGGGGTAGACTCTGGAGGGGGAACTCCACTCACCAAGTAATTGTCATAGTCAGCATACCATGGAGTCTTGTTGGAGTAATACTCCTTGAGGTCCCTATCTTTGCATGCATAAACCTGTTCATCAGGGAAAGACTCCTGGATCCTCATCTTCTGATCATCCCCCTCAACCGGATACTCCAATTTGGAGAGATGGTTGGCTATCACATTCTCACAGCCCTTCATGTCCTTTATCTCCAAGTCGAACTCCTGAAGTAATAGGATCCATCGGATCAACCTGGGTTTGGCATCCTGCTTAGCAAACAAAAATTTGATGGCAGCATGGTCAGTATAAACAATAGTTTTCGACCCTATCAAGTAGGACCAAAATTTGTCAAAAGCGCAAACAACTACTAGCATCTCTTTCTCTGTGGTGGTGTAGTTGCATTGGACAGGGTTCATGGTCTTGTAGGCATAATGGATGACATGGAAGAGCTTTCCTTTCAGCTGCCCTAGAACAGCTCTTACTGCGTAGTTACTAGCATCACACATGAGCACGAAGGGCTCATCCCAAACCGGAGAAGTGAGAACTGGAGCAGTCATGATAGCTTGTTTCGCAACGTGCTATAGCTGCAAGTGTACAGACCACTGCAGAGGGCAAGTAATAATTTATCGATCTCGAAGATTGCAGGATCGAAGTATAACTAAGCACTAAAACATAGATACCTTACTACTATCTAGACAAATCGGTAATTGATTTTGGTTATTAATTTCTAGGCAATATTGAAAAGCAATATTTAATAATGACAAGTAAAGAAAATTTATTAAGTTTAGAAAATCTTTTGAAAAACTAGGATTCCAGGGTAATCCACTTTGAAGAACTATCAAA
>JAPKLW010003172.1:9269-25857 GCA_026898455.1 Plectranthus barbatus | reverse complement strand
ACAGAGAAAAGAAGATGCAAAAATATGGAAAACATGAAACCAAAAACCCGTGGTCTTCAACCCCAAGTCTTGAATCTTCGTTCTTCAGATTCTGCTCCGTTCTGGCTTTCTCCAACTCTAAAAACTCTAAAATAATATGGTGAAAGGTCTAAAATAATGAGGAAGGGTCGTTCTTTAGTCTTGGAAGCCTCTATTTATACTTATCTTCTTCAAACCAAAAAAGATATGGGATTTGGATCTATTTTTGCCCAAAAAATTACGATCGGCGACCCATAAGACGTCGATGGCGACCGCCGAGCGTGTGCCCAGGTCGCCATCCCTGAACCGTGCGAAAATTCCTAAAAATTGCACGATCGGCGACCCATTTTGCATGCTCGGCGACCACTGTTTATGTATTTTGGGTCGCCGTTCATGTCACGAACCTTGCCCCTTCTGCGCAGTCTCACTGTTTTGGCTATAACTTTCACTCCCAAACTCCGATTGACCCAATTCCAGTTGCATTGGAAAGCTAACTAAAAAATATATCTATTGCCATGCTCCATTAGCTCGAATTCCTTCTGTGGAGAAATTAGTGACTACTTCTTTGAACATAAACTGCTTTCGGTACGAGTTTCCACTGAATTTTGGCCTAAAACGTATTTGGGTTCGGTCTTTTCTCACTTCTTCCTCTTCCTGATGCAAACAAACATTGATTGGATCCCTAGTACTCAGTCATATCCTGTAAACGACTCAATTATGTGTGAAACCTGCATAAACAACCCAAAACCAAACCAAACGTAATATTTTCTAAAAGAATATGAATACGGCACAAAAATACCACGTAATGATCTAATCTAAGGCAAGTAGTTAGCGGATTCACATCAGCTAAATGCACAAAATGAGTGTTTATCAAGTCACCAAAGTCTTCTTTAGCTGCTCGAAGACCTTCAGAAAATCTGCATCTAAAACAAAAGAAACATCTTTTTCTAGCAGATTACAAAGGGGTCTAGAGAGTTTAGAGAAATCCTTTATGAATCTTCGGTAGAACCCGACATGGCCTAGGAAACTCTGAACTCCCTTCACATCTAGTGGCGGCGGCATCTTCTCAATCACCGTGATCTTGGCCTTGTCCACTTTCAAACCTTTAGAGGACACCCAGTGTCCTAGTACAATCCCTTTCTTCACCATGAAGTCACACTTCTCCCAGTTCACGCACAAGTTTGTCTCAGTACACATCTCCATCACAAAAGCTAAATTCCGCAAGCAAACATCAAAATAGCTATAAAAGACAAAGAAGTCATCCATAAAAACCTCCATAATATACTCAATAAAATCATGAAAAATAGACATCATACACCACTGAAAAGTAGCAGGTGCATTACACAAACCAAAAGGCATCCTCCGGTAGGCAAAGACTCTATATGGGCAAGTGAAAGCCGTCTTGTGCTGATCCTCCGGGGCCACTGCAATTTGGTTATAATCAGAATATCCATCAAGAAAAAAAATAGTGGGGACAACCTGACAATCTGTAAAGCATCTGATTGATGAAGGGTAGAGGGAAGTGATCTTTGCATGTGGCTGCATTCAGAGCTCGGTAGTCGATGCAAAACCGCCATCATGTGACTGATCTCGTCGCTACCTCTTCGCCATCCTCATTCTTCACAATCTGCATCCCCCCTTTCTTGGAAACAATATGTGTTGGACTCACCGATTGACTGTCGGAGACGGGATAGATCATCCCATTATTTAGAAGCTTTAGTACTTCCTTCTTCACGACTTCTTGTATCGCAGGGTTGAATCTTCTCTAAGCTTGACTCTTCGGCTTAGCTTCTTCTTCTAGAATGATTCTGTGTTGGTATACAGTTGGACTGATACCTTTGATATCTGCCAGTGTCCATCCAATAGCTGACTTGTGGTCTCTCAAAACTCGTAGTAGCTTCTCCAAATATGTAGAAGTAAGAAAATCAAATACAATTGCAGGATATGTATTTTCAGAACCCAAGAAAGCATATTGTAAATGAGAGGGAAGAGGTTTCAGCTCCAAAACAGGTGGTTCTGGCCGTTTTTCTGCCCCCAGTGCGGCTGTGTCGACCGGGTAACTTTTTGCGGCCATGTCGATCGACAGGCTGCCTGTCAATCGACATGGAGGTAAGTTTCCAGCAATCAACATGGCTGCCGTGTCGAGCAATACAGAGACTTTTGCTCGATTTTTTCTCCTTATTTCACATATTGGCTCGGCAGGGGCTCCCTTTTGTTCTCCTTTGCCCTGGGTAACTCCTCCTTCACATCAAGCTCCATAATAAAGTCCAAAATCTCATCATAAGCTTCATCTAACTCTGAAAAGAACACAAAGAGTGGTGTAGACATTTTTCTAAATAATCAGGATCTGAATCAACAGAAAGTAATGGAGAAGAAATAACCGAATCAAAACTGTCTATCACATGGCATTTCTCATGGTAACTCCCATCATCGTGTTTCTGCATGGATTAGTAAATCGAGAAGGTCATAGACTCATTGTCGACTCAGAATGTCAGCTTCCCATCTTGAATATCGATCAGGGCTCCTCTAGTCCTCAAAAACAGTCTCCCCAGAATCAGTGGGATATTGTGATCCTTCTCCATGTCTAAAACAACGAAATCAGCAGGAAGTATAAAGTCTTTCACCTTTACCAAGACATCCTCCACAATTCCTTTAGGATATGAGATCGATCTATCAGCCATCTGAAGAGTGATGGTAATCGGCTTGATGTCTCCAATCTCCAGTCTCTTGAAAATCGAAAGCAGCATCAGATTGATGCTTGCTCCAAAATCGCAAACCACCTTTCCGAATATCTCGCCATCTATAACAAAAGAAATAGTGAATGAACCTGGATCCTCTCTTTTCAGAGGCAGCTTCTTCTGAATAATAGCATTACATTCCTCGAACAGGTTCACCGTCTCGTGCTGCAGCATTGGTCTCTTCTGAGAGGTCATATCCTTCATGAATTTGATATACCCCGGCATCTCCTACAAAGCTTCCACGAGAGGGATGTTGATGTGCACCTTCTTCATATTCTCTGGAAACCATGCATACCTCCCATTCATCTTCTTCTTGGCGAATCTTTGCAGAAATGGCATCGGGGGCAGCTTTTCACTGAGACCTGGTGGCTGTGTCGGTCGATGTGGAGGTGTGTTGACCGAGACGCCTGCATCCGTGTTGACTGCGGGGTTGGTGCCTCTGTGTCGATCGACAGGGCCCATGTCGATTGATACAAAGGCATCAACTGCGGGCTCATTCTCCTCTTCGCTTCCTTCTTCAGCCTCAGACTCGGCCCCTTTCAGTTCGGGTAACCTGATTTCTTTGATTATTTGGTTTCACCTGAGTGTTGCTTGGTAACTACCCTTGTTTCTGTTGCGATCCAAGGGAAATGGCAATCTGACTGTCCTGCGTCTCAATCACCTGAACATGCTTTTCTACTCTGTCCACTTTGTATTTGATTCCTGCTATATCTGGCTCCAACCGTCCAACCCTTTTATCGGACCCTTGCATGAACTTGACTAAGATCTCATCGATGTTCAGCTTCTTCGGCTCCACAATAGCTCCATCCTGCACATTGAATCCAGCAGGAGGTTGCTCGGCAGCATCAGGATTTGAATATGAGAAACCAGTATGGTTTCTTGCTTTGTTGGGATTGTAGCTTTGATTATAGTTCTGATTGTAGCCCTGATTTTGTGAATATCCTCCTCAGTAGTTATTCTGATAACCACCTCATTGGACAAAATTGATATCTGCAGCATCAACATCATAAGAAGAAGACAAAACTGGATCTAAAGCAGCAACGGTTCATCCAGATTCCTCTCTCGGCTTCTTGATCTCTCCCAACAAATCTACCTCTGGGTTGCTACATTCTCCACAGCCTTTACTGGTTCCTTGCGGATATTAAACCATCTTTGAGTGTTGTTTTCCATCTTTTGAAAGAAATCCATGGCTCTCTTAGGACCCTTTGTCATGATAGAGTCCCCCAATGTAGAATCCACTAGTTCAACGGTCATTTTATTCAGTCCTTCATAGAAGGTCTTAGTTTTCTCCCCCAAGAATAGACCGTGGCCAGGGCACACTCTCAGCAACTCTTTGTATCTCTCCCAGGCCTCATAAAAGTTCTCTTCATGCCTCTAAGAAAATATGGTGATGTCCCTCCTTTTTTTGATGACACTGGGTGGAAAGTAATTGACCAAGAACTCATTCCTCAATTCTGCCCAAGTTCTGAATCTGCTCTTGTCCAAAGCAGAAAACCATGGTTGAGCTTTGTCTCGCAGGGAAAAGGCAAAGAGCCTCATCCGGATGGCACTCTGACTGACTCCATTGATTTTGACAGTGTTGTAGAGCATGATGAACTTATAAAGATGGGCATAGGGATCCTCAGCAGCGCGGCCCCCCGAATTGGTTTAGTTGAACCATCTGCACATGGCCAATCTTCTACTCAAAATTATTAGCATTTATGCTAATTCAGAAATCAGTCTCTTGGAACTTTGGCCTGTATCTTTTTTGGATAGCATCCTCATCCTCATTAGTATCAAATCGAGGCTCGACCTCCTCCTCTTCGTCATCTGAGGGGTCTTCTGGTGGGTTATTGCCCCGAGGGTTTCTGTGGTTGGCTCTTTCCTGCTCTAGCATCCTCATGCGCTCCCGCATGGTGTGCATCTCTCTCAAAAGCTCAGTTGTCTGCTCTGAAGTAAGGTCAAGGACATTCTGTGGATTCCCTTCAGCCATATTGACAATCTGACTGCCTGAAGCTTTTTCCTCCCGGTTTCTCCTGCTGTTGTTTCTTCTGCACATGGCCTCAATTTTAGAATTGAATGGGATGGGGGCTTTACCACTCCTCCTTCTGTTCATAAACTACCTAAAACGGAATATAAGGGAAGAGTGAGTAACAAGAAAACAACAAAGAAAAGAAAAGAAATTAAATAACACTAAACAAATAAGAAAATAACGAAAATTTTAAAAACTGACTTTTGTGTCGGTCGACGGGGTGTATGTCGATCGACACAGACGCAACGACTGTGTTAATCGAAATGCCCCTGTCGGTTGATACAGAAGCAAAATTAAGAAGAAAATCTGGCGAAAATTTAAAGGAAAATAACATAAAATCTTGCAAAAATTAAAAGGGAAATTAAAATTACAACTTTATCAATAACCCTAGAATAGATTCAATAACAAGAATATTCTAAACAATCCCCGGTAACGATGCCAAAATTTGATCACTAAATTTTAGTAATACTATATTCTAGTGGCAAATTAAAATTATCGATCCCACGGAGATTATATAAACGAACATCCTATATACTGAAATATTTTTTATTCGGTTTATTTTCCAAGTAAATCAAAATTTTGAAAAGGGCTTTGAAACTTAAAACTAATTTTACAAAAAGTTAAATTAAAAAAGAGATTAAACCAAGATTTCAGACAAGAGAGAAAAGTTCAGATTCCAGGGCAAGTTCATATCTTGGATAACATGCAAGGAAATCAATCGATCAAATAAAAATATAGATTAAGGTAGAACATCAGAAAAGTATTACGAATTCCAGGGTTTGGCATTTCATAAAGTGGATTATCCTTTCGGTCTCTAGAAAAATTAACAACTCCCAAAAACAACATATTTATTCCTATGGATTAAAATTTTCTTTTAGGACGTAATGAAAATCCATTTTATCAATTCTTAAATCCGTTAATTAATTTTCACCTTTTAGTCTCAAATTCATTAATTATGAAAACCTAATCAAATGACCAATTTAATCAGATTAAGAAAGCACAAGAATTGATAAACCAAATTAAGTTTTGATCGATTTAATAACCTTAACATGCATCCAAGATAATCACATAAACCCTAGAATCTGAATAAAGGATTACCAACACATATTCATGTTGAACAAATATATGAAAGGATAAAACCTGTAAATGTTCTTCATAAATAAAATAAGTCTTGAATTGAATCCAGTCTTTAGAAAATTCGATCTCAATCTTCAATCCACAGCAATAATACTTGAAGAACAATGAAAACAATATCTCTAGGTCTAAAAAATGGCATGAATGTATAATTTCGCCAAAACATAACTATATATACTAAGTTTAATTGCTTAAACATGAAAATAAGTAACAGCTTAAAGAAATTCGCCTATTTAGCTTGTGTGTCGATCTACACATGGCTCCCATTTTGAACGGTTGTGCATTCCCTATCAATCGGGCTCCGTGAGCGCCATGTTTATTGACACGGTGTGTGTCGATCGACATGTGTGTTACATGTCATTCCCAACTAGCTCTTGAAACAAACTTCACACGACTCATGTGTCAACCGACATCCTACATGTCAGTCGAAACAAAGCGCACAGTCAAAAACTGCAATCTCCAGACTTAGTTAATTTTGCACTCAAAAACCTGCATTTTTCACCATGACAAGAAACCAAACATAAAACAAGTACGATGCAAGGAAAATAAAGTAAACACACAATAAAAACATTGACACAACCTAAAAATCCATTGATAAGTGAACAAAAACATGCACTTATCAGTTACCCGACAAGATGACGAAGCAATAGAAGAAAGATACACTGGTGAAGGTGCACAGTGCGCTGATTCTATGTCTCGGAGACACGATGTTAAGGAAGGTGTCGAAGGAGAAGACGATATCAGAATTACAGACCAAACTTGAATCCTTATATATGAAGAAGTCCTTGGCAAATCAGCTTTATCTTAAATAGTCGTTGTATTCATTTAAGATGTAAGTGGGAAGATTGATCAACGAGCCGAAGTTGATCTTTGATCTGTGATAAGCTCATTATTTTACTCGCTTATCTATATTATTTTCTACTATTTTATATGGTTTTATTGAGTTTATATATAAATTATGTCCATGAGTCTATATTAGGTGGTATTATGCGCGTTTTGGTGTTTTTACAGGTTTTAGGCCTAAATTCAATGGAAAACCCATTCCAAGAGCAGCAAATGTTGAAAGAAACATGCACGAATTCTTCCAAAGTTGGAATCTGAGCTAATGGAGCACATGGATGGAAAGATCTTTGAATTAGCTTTCCAACGCAACTGGAATCGGGTCAATCGGAGTTCGGAGGAGAAAGTTATGGCCAAAACCGTGAGATTGCGCAGGAGGGCGAAAAGCTTACTCGACCGATGCCAAGTAGACTCGATCGAAGAGCCAAAAATGCTTCCTCGATCGAGTGGAATCAGACTCGGTCGAGGAAGGGGTATTTTTCTGGCGCGGAAATCTGATAAAATTCGGATTTATTCATATCTTTAGCCCTAGATTTGATAGGATACACATCCACCACTATAAATACCTTTGTAAATTCGATTTTTCAGAACTCTCAATCATTCCTTATCATTCCCAATCATAGTTTAGAGTTTTTAGAGTTTGGAGACTTGGGAAACACGAAACCCTTTATTTTTCTTGTAAGTTCTTTACTTTTATGCAATTTAATATGTTTTCTTTTGGATTTCTATCTACGATGAGTGGCTAGAAACCCTAGCGGGTTCTAGGGTTTGAATATTATTATGGGTGCATGTTAGGATTAATTAATTAGGTTCATGATTCCTGTTTTTATTTCATAATTCTAGATTAATTCAAGGACCGAGAGGTGACGATTGATTTAGATGTCTAGCTATTGATAGAAGGACCGAGAGGTGAATATTAATAGTGAGAATAGGAATACATGATATGATCTACACTATCCAAACAGATGTACTAGACGTAGGAATTGAACTAATTTGCTTATCGGATTGATTAATTTGGTGTACTTTGAGACCGAGAGGAGATGAGTCACTAATTAGTAATCTAGGTTATATTTGCCAGACCAGGAAATATAACACTGTTGCAGTATTCCACCTGTTAACTTAATTGATTCCTACATGTTATCCATAATAAGAGTTCTTCCCTAGAATCTGTGCTCTTTAATTTGCTTTCCAAAACTCCTTTAATTTTCAAGTATTGTTATCTTTATTTTCCAAATCAAAACCTTAATTTTCTGTTCACTCAAACAATGAATTTTAGAATTATAGCTAGTACATAGGATAGTTTCCCCATACAATTCCCCTGGATCGATAACCTTAGGGTTTACAAATTTATTTGCCGCTGTTATTATAATTAATCTGTTAGAAATAGCAGTGATCAATCTGGCAACTATCGATGTGGCGATAGGTGATGAAGATCAGACGTTGCTGTTCTTGAGTGCACTACCAAAGAGTTATTCGAATTTCAAGGAAGCCTTAATGTATGGAAGAGAGTCAGGACCATGGATGAGGTTTAGTATGCTCTAAGTTCGAATGAATTTAATGAGAAGAACGAGGAGCGAGAGAACTCTCATGGAGAAGGCCTTGTGGCTCAAGGAAGACCAAAGATGACGAACTCTAACAGGGTAAGTTCGACGTCGAGATCCAGGCTAAAGCCAAAGGAGAAGTCCAAGGTCAGGTGTTTTCTCTGCTAAAAGGAGGGACACATCAAAAGAGATTGTCCAAAGAGGCAGAAGTAATAGACAGATATAGCTAAGTAGGAATATGACTCTAGAAAGGCATTGGAGATTTCGAATGAGCGCTCATAGAGGGAATGGATATTGGATTAGGATTGTACATTCCACATGACATCTAATAAGTTATGACTCGAAGGGTTCGAGGAGCAAGAGAACTCGAGTGTTCTTCTGGGTAACAATAAACCTTGAAAGGTTGTTGGGATACGATCGGTGAGGATTAAGATGCACAATAATACAGAAAAAGTACTTCGAGGTGTAAGGTATGTTCCGGAGCTTAAGAGAAACTTGATCTCTTTGGGGTTGCTCGATGAACTAAGTTACATGATCAAAAAAGAACCTAGGACCTTGAAGGTTTGCAAAGGATCCCGATTCTTGATGAAGGGAGCTCGAAGAAATAGTATTTACACTTTGATGGGAAACACGGTGATCGAGGTGGCTTTGATAGTGATAATTTTTAAGTCAGTAGTGTGGCACAGGCAACTCGGTCACATTAGTGAGAGGGGGCTACAGGAGTTATCAAAGCAAGATCTGCTGCTCGGGGATAATATCAGAGACATGGAATTCTGTGAGAGTTGCATCTATGGGAAATCTCACCGGGTAAAGTTTGGAGTAGGTCGATAGAGAGCTCGAGTAACTTTGGACTACATCCATTCATATCTATGGGGACCTTCAAGGGTCAGTTTGAATGGAGGAGCGAGGTACTTTATGAGCCTCATTGATGATCACTCGAGAAAGGTGTGGATTTACATCTTGAAGAATAAGAGTGATGCTTTGGAGACCTTCAAGAAATGGAAAGAGCTGATCGAAAATCATATTGGAAGGAAGGTGAAGAGGCTATGAACTGACAATGGCCTTGAGTATTGCTCCAATGAGTTCGAGAGATACTGTTTGAAGCAGGGTAATGCAAGGCACAAGACAATGGCTGGAACACCTCAGCAGAACGGATTGGTAGAAATGTACAATCAGATATTGCCGAAAAGAACGAGGTGCTTGTTGTTCAATGCGAAGTTACCCAAGTCATTCTGGGCAGAAGCAGCGACTACTGCAGCTTATTTGATCAACTGGTGCCCCTCAACTGCACTAGATTTTAGGACACCGGAAGAAATAAGGTCTAGTCATCCTCCGAATTTTAGCAATCTTAGAGCTTTTGGTTGCGTAGCTTATGCAAATATCAGTGAAGATAAGCTTGGAAGGAGGACATTGAAATGCATATTCATTGGGTACCCCGAAGGTGTGAAAGGGTACAAGTTATGGTGTCTCGAGCCGGATATAAGAAATTGCATCATTAGTAGGGATGTGACGTTCAAAGAGGAGCTGGTAGGAGATCTGGATAAAGGGGCTGAGGAACGGGATAATATTCTCAAAAAACAAGTTAGTGCTCTCGATAAATAGGAACAGTCTGACAAGGTCGAAGGAAATAGATCAATTGTTGAGATTGAGGTGGAGCCGACCAGTGGGTCGAAGAGTGTACCTCATGTGGATGGCGAGACCGAGGTGGCTCGAGGGTAAGGTGTGCTTCAAGATTATAATCTCACGAGAGATAGGGAACAAAGGTAGAGAAGACCTCCGACTCGATTTGGATATGCTGATGTGGTAGCATATGCCTTCGTTATGGCCGAAGAGGTAAAGTTGGATGATACTAACCCAAAGAGCTATATCGAGGTCATAAGTTGTAAGGAAAGGCTCAAATGGCTGGAACCCATGAAGGAGGAGATGGACTCCTTGAAGAAGAATAACACCTGGGAGTTGGTGGATAAGTCGAGGGAGAAACAATCGATAGTTAGCTGTAAATGGATCTTCAAAAAGAAACATGAGGGCTTCATGCAGCGGAAAGGTGTGGACTATGGTGAGGTGTTTGTGCCAGTGGTAAAACAAAGGTCGATCAGGTTGATCTTGTCGTTAGTTACTCGGTACGACATAGAGTTGGAGCAACTGGATGTGAAGACCGCATTTCTGTATGGAGAGCTGGAGAAAAGGATCCTTATGACGCAGCCCGAGGGCTTCGAGGAAACCAGAAGGGGGGAGAAGGTATGTCTTCTAAAGAAGTCATTGTATGGATTGAAGTAGTCTACAAGGCAATGGAATAGGTGGTTCGACAAGTTTATGATTCAACAAAACTTTGTTCGATGCAAACACGACTCATGTCTATATTTTCGAGGTGAAGATATGGAGACTCGAATTCATCTACTGATGTATGTAGATGATATGTTGATAGTGAGTCGAGATAAACAAGGGCTAGTCAATCAGAAAGAAGCTCTGAGTAGGAGTTCGAGATGAAAGATCTTGGTTGTGCTCGAAGGATCCTTGGGATGAAGATTGTTTGAGACAGAGCTCGAAGAAGACTCACGTTATCTCAAGAGGGATACTTTATGAAAGTTCTTAAGAGGAATGGAATGAAGGATGTAAAGCATGTGCTCACTCCGTTAGAAGCTCATTTCAAGTTAAGTGTTGTTAGAAAACTCGACGAGAAGGAACGGGAGCTTATGAAAGGTGTTCCTTATGCAAGCATTGTTGGTTCGTTGATGTATGTCATGGTCTGTACGAGATTGGATCTTGCTTATGCTCTCAGCATTGTTAGTAGTTTCATGGTCAAACCTAGGAAAGAGCATTGGATGACTCTGAATTGGGTCCTCAGATATGTTCGAGGAATAGCTGGAAAGGGTCTAGTCTTCGAGAATGATGGTACAAGTTTGAGGCTCCCAATCAATGGGTTTGTAAACTCAGATTATGCAGGAAGTATGGATACGAGGAAGTCATTGACGGGTTTTTTTTACATCATATGGAATTGCGATTAGTTGGAGAGCAAGTCTGCAGAGGGTAGTTGTCTTATCTTTGACAGAGGCGGAGTACATTGCCTTGACCGAAGCGATTAAGGAAGGTCTATAGTTGCTTGGGTTTATGAATGAACTGGGAATTGATCAAGAAAAGATAAAGGTTTCCTGTGATAATCAAGGTGCTTTACAGTGGGCGAATAATGATTTTCATCATGAGAGAACTGAGCACATCGGTGTGAAGTTCTATTTCATTAGATATGTGGTTGCAGCTAGAGAGGTCGAGCTGCACAAGTTCAATACCCTCGATAATCCTGTGGATATGATTACGAAACCAGTTCCAAGTACTAAGTTTGAGTACTATTTGGAGCTGATCAAACTGTTGAAGTCGAACTAAAGGGGAGGTGCCAAGCCAAGGTGATATTGAGCCTAAGGTGGAGAATTGTTCAAGTGTAGTCTCAATATCTAGCTCGAAAAGTAGTTCGCTAGTGGGTTTATGAGACTGGGTTGATTATAGGTCAATAGAAGTGGGTCAAGCCGTGTAGGTCGAGGAACTGGAGGAGATGATCGAGCTGGATTAATATGGAAAAGGCATGGTGCATATCTTGTTTCTTTGTTGGACACGGTTTATCTTTATCAGTATTAGATTTGGATAGGAATAAATCGATTAGAGATAGACTTACATTTAGATATATCTTACCATATCTAGATTCATATTCCTTAGGTACCTAGGATATCTCCCTTTATATACTCATGTTCCCCGCCAATTGTAGTTGTCCATTATTGTTACATACTTTGTATTTTCTTCACCATAATAATATCATCACGAAGGAGGCTTGAAGAGTGGACGTAGAGCTTACGCTTATTTGTGTCGTTTATTTTTTATGTTTGTTATTTGTGTCGTTTATTTTTTATGTTTGTTATTTGTGTCTGCAATCGCTTCAATTCACAATAAAAACGATATAAATAGATTGGGTTAAGTCATTTTGAGTTGAGATCAATTTTTAGTCGAACCCATGAAACTCTATTAAATATCGTGTTGGGTCCGGGTCAGTTTCTGATCGATCCAAAAACTTAGACCCAAATGAAATTAAATATGAATTTTATGATTTTAGGTATGGTTTGTAACAAGTAGGGGTGGGAATAGGCTGGGCTTTGGTCCAGAAGGCCTGGGTCTGCTATAACTTGAAGAGGCCTGAGCCTGACCTGTTATCTATAGTAGGCCTTTTTGTAGGCCTAAGCCTGACCTTTTTAATGAAATAGACCTGATTTTTAGCCTGTATAAAGTCTATGAGAGCCTACTTAAAATTTATAATGTATATTTTATTTTTAAGTTATAAATATATTATGTTATTTCAATAGCAAATACATTTAATAAATTAGATAAATATATTATTTAGTAATAAATGATTTATTTAACTTATTTTATTATTCATAAATCATAAATAGATTTTTAATTCTAGATAATAAATATATTTAATTGATTATATAATATATAATTATTTTCATAGGCCGGCCTGTTAGGCTTAGTAGGCCTATTTTCGAGCCTGAGCCGGGGCCGGCTTAGCTAAACAGGCTTTTTAAATAGCCTAACCCTGGCCTATTTAAGAAATTGGCTTGGCCTGGCCTGACCTATGGTAGGCTAGGCCGTAGGCTCCTATCGGGTAGTCCGGCCTATTCCCACCCCTAGTAACAAGTTTTTGATTGAATGCCCTCACTCATAGGTTACTTTCATTATATAGTCATTTGTGTACAATCTATTATATGTTAGCTAATCTATAATTAATTAGGATTATTTACAATTAATACTCAACCATAACTCCTCTTTATTCAAAATCTAATCCCTTTGATCCACCGTATCAGCTCTTTTCATGCACCGTATAAGCCCTTATCATCCATAATATGTTCCACAATTGTTGCCTTGTTATCATCCTCCCTCAAATTGATGATGGATGATTTAGATTCATCAATTTATCAACTAAAAAATCATGTCGATTTGTAGAAAGAGCCTTCGTAAACACATCTGTGGTTTGGAGAGCGGTAGGAATATGTGGAAGAGAGATAAACAATACCAAGGGTAAAGCGCTCAATTGTTGGCTGCTGAAACACATCTGGAGTTTGGTGACTATCATCAAAATTGGGAAGTTCAACCCTGTTGGAAGGTGAGATGTGCTACTGAAAATAAAACTCAAATTCATAGAAAATAACATTGCTAGAAATCCGTAGACGATTAGAAACAACATCATAGAATAAGAATTCTTTGTGAGCAGTGCTATATCCTACAAAAGCATACTTAATAGATTGAGTAGCAAGTTTGTGACGGTCGTGACAAGGCAAATGAACAAAACAAACGCAACCAAAAGTGTGCAACTCAGAATAATCAGAATGCCATCCAAACATACGATAAAAAGGTGAATCAAAATCCAATTGTTGAGATCAATCTATTGATCAAATGAGCTGCAGTGGACAAAGCTTCTACCCAAGATGTAGCCGGAACGGAGGACTCCAACAATAGTGTTCTAGCCACATCCAACAAGTGATGATTTTTTCGTTCAGCTACCCCATTTTGTTGTGGGGTGTAAGGACATGAATGTTGAGATGCAATACCTTTTGTTGCGAAAAACCAGCGAAATTCGTGTGATATTCACCACCATTATCGGAGCGGAGGACCTCAATGCTAGTCAAAAATTGTGTTTCAACATAAGCAAGAAAGGTTTGAAAAACATTGAACACCTCTGATTTTGTACGTAAGAAATATATCCATGTAAAGAGACTGTAGTCATCTATAAATGTCACCAAGTACTTATATGTGCATGTGAAATTACCGGTGTAATACCCCAAACATCAGAATGTATTAAGTCAAAACATTTATCAACACGACTTCCATGATTTTGAAAAGGTAAAATCTTACTCTTCCCTAGTTTGCAGGTAGAACAACCATGAGATAAACCAAAATTGAAACACTTTCTTTTAGAGCCCAGAAAACCTTCTTTTCGGGATGAGCATAATTCGGAAAATATAAAAGGCCGAACCTCATCCCGAGCGGGATCATCTCATCCCGCTCGGGACGCGTAACTTGGAGAGTATTTTGACGTAACCCGAGCAGGAGGGGCTCGGGATGAATTTTCTGAAGATTTCTGTGAATCGTCGTACGTGATCCCGAGCGGGATCCTTACGTTCCGCTCAGGACCGGTCCAATTTTGGCATGTGAATCGGGGCGGTCGAGCCCGTCCCGAGCGGGATAGGGCTGTCCCGCTCGGGACCATTCGCGTCCTATAAATACTGGAGCCGCGCGGAATCAGAAATTTCACTCCCCTCTTTCTCTCCTCAAGAACAGTAACCCTAATTCCTCATTTTCCCTTTCGATTTCCGGCGACATAAGGTAATATCTACCCCTTATCGTGTTTATTTCATCTTTATTTCTTGTTTTTTGTTTGATTAATTGAAGTTGTGTTGATTAAATTGGGGGATTTTAGATAATTGAAATTGCACATTAGGTTTTGAAGTATGCACGCTAGCTGTTTGAGAAAATGTCCCAGTGCATGATTTAGATTATTTTGCCTATTTCTCTTGTGATTTTTGCCATGTTCCTTGATCTTGCCTGTAGTTCATGAGGAATTTATGTGCAATTTCGATTTATTGATGTCATTGGCAATATATGGCTTGATGTACATGGTGGAAATTCGAATGTACTCATGTGAATGGGGGGTATCTCTTCTTGCTATTATGACTCTTCAAGAACATGAATTTTTGGTGAAATCTTGATGCTAGGGTATTGTTGGTAATTGATTTCTGTTTGTCTACCTTTGTAGAAGCTATGGCACCACGCCGCCCGGCCAATTTCACTGATGACGAATACCAAAGGCTCAAAGATTTGCGCAAGCATGTTGTGCACGGCTCCAAATACCCGTGCACGGCAACCATGGATTCACTGGGCATTCGAGCGGATGTCGAGACCCTATTGCAGAATATCGGATGGACATCCCTGCTCAATCACCGGTGGCCAGCTTTTGAAGAACAAACCAAGGAGTTCTTAGCTTCCGTGTCTGTGCGGAAGAGCACCGGCAGCTTGCCAAGCCACCTCACATTTAAGATGGATGGTCGGAGCTATACCTTGCAGCGCAAGGAATTGGATTTGATTTATGGATGTGCGGAGGACGCAAATTATATCCCGGAGGAAGGTTTCGATGCCAAGGACTTTTGGCAGTTGATCTCTGGAGAGACCGTGCTGGGAAATATAAGAATGAAGCTGGTTAAGGGCCCGCTTATCAGAAATCCAATTCTACGCTATATACACAAGTGCGTAGCCACCTCTGTTGCCGGCCGCCACGAGAGCAACAATGTTATTATTTCAGAGTTCTTCTTGCTCCACTATTTGCTGGCGGGATCACCTTTCTCCATGGCTGCTGTGGCCATGGACAACTGGAGTCGACCCCACACACGTCCTAACCTATTTTGTGGGGGGCTCATCACACCGATCCTCGACCATTTCCAAATTCCGAGGAGGGGAACCGAGGTGCCACCATCTGTAGTGGACCTTCCATTGCTCGTTTCGGCACGCCACATATCAATCATCCCGCCGATGACCATTTTGTACAAGGTGGTGGGCGAAGCCTGGTTACGGCTGCCCCATACTGCTGTGACCACCTTGATTGCTCCGAACTCCGAGGCGAACATGTTGCTGGAGTCGCCAATGCACAGAGACCGGTGGCTCCGTAAGCGCCGGGATGGAACTTATGGGAGTTTCGCGGACAATATTCCTGTTGCAGATGATGCAGGTGATGAGTCTCGAGACGAGGCAGGGGATGAGTCCGCAGAAGAAGAGGCCCCACGGTTTGATACGGGGGATGGGACGTCCGCATCTGGAGGGCGTAGCGCATGGCAGCAGGAGATGCTACAGACCATGCAGGGCATGGCTTCTTCGATGGCCGGCATGGACTTGAGGATGACCGGGCTAGGCACGGAGATGACCGGGTTGCGAAACGACATGAACAATCAACGGATGTGGATGGAGGACCAATTTAGGGGGGTGAACACCAGACTGACGGCAGTCGAGACGGAGCTCCATGATCTGGTTGACAATTTCCCATCCTACTACCAGAGGCGCAGACGCAACCCTGATGCTCCCGGAGGTGGCCCGCAGTGATTGCCGCCTTTCCGTCTTTTCAAACTTAGTTTCTTCGAACTAAGTTTGGGGGGTGGGACGGACGGCCGCCGGTTATTTCTTTTATCCTTATCCTTCATTTGTTGGTTATGTAGTTAAACTGTTTTACTTATTTATCCTTCATTTGTTGGTTATGTAGTTAAACTGTTTTACTTATTTTC
>JAPKLW010003171.1:26282-48826 GCA_026898455.1 Plectranthus barbatus | reverse complement strand
AAGTATATTTTATGGGTTTGAATTATTTGTTTCTTGCATGTTGATCATATTGGTAGATTTCCTTAGGATCTATGCTTTCTTTATTTGAATTTCTTTAAAAGTTGTTTTCATAAAACCCAAAAAAACTCTCAAATTTTGATTTACCCAAACAAAAGATTGAAAAACTACATTCAATATATGAATTACTTTCGTTGCACTATCTTTGTGGGTTCGACATACCTTCGGGTTATCTATAAATTTATTTGCCCTGTGCTATAATCTGTGTGCAGATTTTGCATCGATCAGATATATGTGTCAAATCCAAACAACATTGTGCACCATTTCCTTATAGTCGTATCAGAAGCACCGCTTGTTTTGAACTTTTACACATTGATGTTTGGGGACCATACAGAATAATCTCGAGGTATGGCTCTCGGTTTTTCCTCACCATAGTTGATGACTTTAGTCGGTGTACATGGACATTACTCTTATCTCACAAGATTCAAGTCAGTCAAACCCTAAAAACTTTCCTTAGATATATCCAAACACAATTCAATTAGAGTGTCAAAACAATCCGCTCTTATAATAGCTCTGAGTTCTTAAATACTGTCTGCCAATCCTTGTTCAATGATTTAGGTATTATGCATCATACCTCTTGTCCTTATACACCTCAACAAAATGGGGTGGTTGAGCGCAAACATAAACATCTTTTACAGGTTGCTCGTGCTCTCTTATTACAATCTAACCTTCCAAAATCTTTTTGGAGTGATGTTGTTCTCACTGCATCTCACCTCATTAACAGAGTCCCCACTCCTCTTCTTGACTGGAAGTGTCCCTACTATATTCTCCATAACAAGTTTTCTGACTATACTTCTCTTAAAACCTTTGGTTGCTCAGCATATACTTTGATCAAAACACAACATTGATAAGTTTGACAGTAGGTCCTACTCGAGGGTGTTTATTGGTTATCCTACTTCTCAAAAAGGGTATAAGTTTTATGTTCCTGATCTCAATAGGGTTGTTGTGTCCAGAGATGTGGTTTTCCATGAACAATCATTCCCTAGCATTACAAATTCTTCAGCTCTTCCTATCATTCCCACATATAATCCACTACCTCCTTCTGGTGATGATTCTCCTATACTTATTCCTGCCACTGCTTCATCCTCATGTCACTCCTTTATCAGATTCCTCATATGTCAATTGTTCATCAGAATCCTCTTCCTTACAAAGTTCCAGTTCTTCTTCTCTTGTTCCTACACCTCAACTTAATCACAGACGCATCACCCATTCTAAACATCCTCCTTCTTGGTTAAAGGATTATGCTACTACTCTCTCTTGTGTTGATTCCTCTATTTCTGCTAATTGTCCTTTATCTGGTACATTCATTGATTTGGTTGCTTTATTATCTACTTTTCATGAGCGTACTACATATAATCAAGCACGAACTAACCTTAAGTGGCAGGAAGGAATGCAATGTGAGATTGAAGCTCTTGAAAAGAATCACATATGGGAGATTACTTATTTACCTGATGGAAAGAGACCCGTTGGTTGCAAATGGGTGTGTAAGATCAAATGTAACTCAGATGGATCAATAGAACGTTACAATGCCAGGTTGGTTGCTAAAGGTTTCACCAAGTTGAAGGTGAGGACTTTAATGATGTCTTTTCTCCTGCCAATAAAGTTGTTACTATCAGACTTTTGGTTGCTCTTGATGCACTTCACTCTTGGCCGATCCATCAGGTAGATGCCAACATTGTTTTCCTTCATGGTCATCTCTTTGATGATATATATATATATATATATATATATATATATATATATATGTATATAAATGCTTCCTCCTCCCGGCTATACAAAGGTTGAAGAAGGTGAAGTTTGCAAACTCAAGAAATCATTATATGACTTAAAACAGGCTTCTAGGGAATGGAATACTGAGCTCACATCCAAATTGTTGCTTTATGGTTTTGTGCAATCACAACATTATCATTGCTTGTTCATTTATCACTCTGGTGCTGATTATATCTTTCGCATTGTCTATGTTGATGATGTGCTAGTTACAGGCTCGAGTATTCATCTTATTGAGCAGATGAAAGCTCATCTCCATTCTTTATTTACTATCAAAGACTTTGGTGTTGTTAAGTATTTTTTAGAATGGATTTCACTCGTTCAGACAGTGGAATATTTATCTCTTAATCTAAATACACCACTGACATCTTGAAAGACATGAATATGTTGGATTGTTCTCTATCTTCCTCACCCTTTCCTCCTGGTCTTCGGTTTCTTGCTGAGGATGACACAACAGTCCCTTTACTCGATGATCCTGTGAAGTACATAAGATTGGTTGGTTGGTTGGTTGTTTACTATATTTAAAGTACACTCGACCAGACCTTACTTATGTTGTCCAGCAGTTAAGTTAGTTTGTCCATTCTCCTAGACAATCTCATTGGCAAGCTGTTGTTCACGTGCAGCTTTATCTTTCCACTTCACCATCCAAAGGTATCTTTTATTCCTCATCCAATACACCTCAGCTCCGAGTGTATTCTGATTCTGATTGGGGTGCATGTAAAACATTAAGGAAGTCTTTATGTGGCTACTGCATTCTCTTGGGTGATTGCATCTTATCCTGGAAATCGAAGAAACAGCCTACTATTGCTTGCAGCACCGCTGAAGCAGAATATAGAGTAATGGCCGCAGTTGTTCATGAGCTTCAATGGCTGACTTATATGCTTCGGTATTTTAATTGTTTAGTTCAAGTTCCAGTTCATCTCTTTTGTGACAACAAGACAGCCATTCATATTACTGAAAATGCGGTGTTTCACGAGCGGACGAAGCATATAGAGATCGACTGTCATGTCGCAAGAAATGCTTTCAAATCCGGGTTGATACTTCCTACACATATTGCTTCTTCTTCCCAAATTGTTGATGTCTTTACTAAGGCGGTTCATGTCCATGTATTTCATCTTCTTTTGTCCAAGCTGCATTTTTGGGAAGTGCAGCTTGAGGAGGGGGATATTGAGGATAACACAAGTCACCAACACACACGTGGGAGACAAGCATTGAAGCCTTCTAGAAGCTCACGTACATGCATGAAGATAACTAACCCTAATTTTGATATTTTGAGTTTGTTAGTTAGTTAGAAGATTCTCTCTTCTAGAGTCTTCTTCCTCATTGTATAAGTACTGCAAGTGTTGTAGTTATACTTTCTGATCGGTTCTCAAATGAATAAACTCATATCTTGATTCTCAAATTCAGTTTCATTTCATATCTTCACAGAGGTCCAAATGCACAACATACTGATACAAAGCTTTCAAAGTTGTCTTCAAACTCTCACTATCTCCACTCGAACCAGAGATCAAATACGCCAATCTCCGGATTCTTCGACTGGGGTTTGCAGTAGCAGCGTGCAGCTTCGATTCAACAAAGATGGGAACTTTTGGTCGGGTTTCAGGCGTTTGGCGAGATGGGACTGCGGTGAAGAGGGTTAGGATGAGGAGGAGAGAGAAAGGCAGCGGTTGCAGCCATTTCTTTTGATGCAAAGGCATGCTGATTTCCATATAGAAATCCAAGATTGTGTTGGTCTGGGTGGGAATGTGATAAGGCATTTTGATGTTAAAGATTGCATGGATGCTCTGCTTTTGTCAGTGAATTCTCACTGAGTAATTATATCCGATAGTGGGGACGACGACTGTTGTCGGAATTCAACTACACTCATTTATTTCCTTCAAAGCAGTTTTTTTAAAACTTATAAATTAGAATTATCATGATTCGAGTTTAATAGGTCAAAAGCATGGGTAATTTCTTGGTTAAAGCCTGCAAATATTAATCAAACTGTTTCGACATTTAGATCTGTAGTAACCTGCGTTATAAACATAATTTAATAGCTAAATTATATTATACTCCCTCCGTCCCTTATAAGTAGTCCCTTTTCTTTTCGGCACGGAGATTAAGAACTGTGAGTGTAGTGGAATTAATATTTTATTGGTGAGTGTGAAAAAATTTGTCATTTTAGGAAAGTGAGACTAATTTATGGAACAAATAAAAATGGGAATTGGGACTACTTCAACGAAACAGAGGGAGTAATAATTAATTGTTGGGCCGGTCCAAAATTGTGGGGCCCCAACTTTGGGAATATTTGCCTTTTTAGCCCCACAAGTCACAATAATAATGATGGTGATTTTTTATTAAGAAAACTATCAATAATATCTTAATGTATTATATGAAAAATATTTTTATTAAATTATATATTGGATTTATTCTGTCATTTAAAAATTCGCTATAAAAAAATTATATGTTTCTCTAAGTAATTAATATTTGATTATATTAATTAAAAATATCCTTCAATGATAACAATATTATGATTTTGATGAGTCACACCTTAATGATATATATTTATTTCTAATTTTTGTTAAATATATATGACAAATATTAAATTAAAATTATTGTATTTTAGCAAAATTTTAACAATGTCAACTATGGAGTGTATTTTTATTTATTGAATGTAACATTAGATTACAATTCAGTCACATAAGAAATATTAAGATATTTTTCATAAAAAAAATATTCTTAATTGAAAGAATGAAATAATAGAATATAATTTATTAATTGAACTAACATCAATAAAATTGAGTTTCCACAATTTATTGGTTATTCTTCCATTTCTAGTTCGTATCTTCATTCCTCGTCTCATGACCGCCGCCAGCAGCCACCGCTCCTGCCATTTTTCAGCCGTTGGACTCGGGCAATTATTGTCAAAATAGTAAAACATAAAACATTTTATTCACATAAAAACTCTAATCACAGCTTTTAAAATTTAAATTTAAATAAAAATATTATTCAGTTTAGTTATAAACATAATTGCGATCTTCATCAACAGAAACACCCCAATATCTCTAATAATTGTTAATAAATAGCGAGAAACCCCAACCTGAAATTTGTTATCTAATCTTCCACACCTGAAATCCCGTTAATCACGCCCTTCAACAATATTGAAAAACAAATATTGCTAACAAATAATCTAATGTTTATTAGACTACAATTTAATTACAATATTTATTTCATTTTGTAATTGGATTTCTAGTGTTTACAAAATTACAATCTGATTTTTAGCCAATTCCCAATGTTTACACAGTCAAAATCGCACATTTAAATTCTAATGTTTATGTCATTTTAAATTTAATTCTCAACATAGGTGTATTAGTAACCTTTTTTCTTTTCTTTTGAAAAAAAAAAAAAGCAAATTGAAATTTTGAATATTAAAAATACGGTAGTGTGGGTTGGTTACACTTGGATGTGATTTGAGTGACAACGTATGCGACGAGATCTCAGCATTAAATGAAAATAAAATAAAATGAAATTCAATTCAATTTATATATTCATTAATTTCAGTCAACAAAAACTATATCACATCGCATCTCTCTCTCGTCCCCTCCACAACTGAATTCATTCAATCGAGAGCTCCACCAACAATGGGGAAAGGCGGCAATCTGAGCGAAGGCATGCTCAAGAAGATCGTCCTCTCCTACACCTACGTCGCCATCTGGATCTTCCTCTCCTTCATGGTCATCGTCTACAACAAGTACATTCTGGATCGCAAGTTGTACAATTGGCCCTACCCCATCTCCCTCACCATGATTCACATGGCCTTCTGCTCCTCCATCGCTTACCTCCTCGTTCGGGTCTTCAAGGCCGTCGAGCCCGTCTCCATGTCCTGGGATCTCTACCTCAAATCTGTCGTCCCCATCGGACTCCTCTACTCTCTCTCTCTGTGGCTCTCCAATTCCGCCTACATTTTTCTCTCCGTCTCGTTTATTCAAATGCTCAAGGCGTTGATGCCGGTGGCTGTGTACACCATTGGTGTTCTGCTGAAGAAGGATGCGTTCAATTCGGAGACCATGGCGAACATGATTTCGATCTCGATTGGGGTCGGCATCGCCGCCTACGGCGAGGCCAAGTTCGATTCCTGGGGGGTTATTTTGCAATTGGGGGCCTTGGTGTTCGAGGCCACCCGGCTCGTCATGATTCAGATCTTGCTCACTTCCAAAGGGATCACGCTCAATCCCATCACTTCTCTGTATTACGTGGCGCCCTGCTGCTTGGTCTTCTTGTTTTTCCCGTGGGTCTACGTTGAGTTCCCGATTCTGAAGGAGAACTCGAGCTTCCATTTTGATTATGTGATTTTCGGGAGCAATTCGCTGTGTGCGTTTGCTCTGAATCTGGCTGTGTTCTTGCTTGTTGGGAAGACTTCTGCTTTGACCATGAATGTGGCTGGTGTGGTGAAGGACTGGCTCTTGATTGCGTTTTCTTGGTCTGTGATCAAGGACACTGTCACTCCCATCAACTTGTTTGGTTACGGACTGGCGTTCTTGGGCGTGGGGTATTACAATCACGCCAAGCTGAAGGCCATGAAAGCAAAGGATGCGCAGAAGAAGACGCAGCAGGCTGATGAGGAAGTCGGAAGGTTGTTGGAGGAGAGGGAAGGAGAGACCAATGTAGCTAGGAAGAGCGAACCCCACAATTGATTGGTAATTGGTATTTGATCACCGTATGAGATATATGCTCCTTTGTTTTGCAGGATGAGATTAGAGAAATTGGATGGAGCAGCAATATAATGGTTGATTGAGATTCATTAGGTTGTGTTTATTCATATGCAGTTTCATATATGTATTGTTCCTATTTTTAGCATCTTAAACATACTGTTGTCATCTCAATGTTGCTGGCGCTTTTGCTCACATTTGTGACTTGAGAAATGACTTCCATTATCATTAATTTAAAAACTTGCTTCCTCTTTGCCTAAGTTTTTGTGAATCTTGATTGTCTCTTCATCAAGACGCTCCATCGTGGAGCGTTGAACTAGTTCTGGATTGATTTCTAGCGGGTTGATTATTCAATACTTGTTCTTGATCTCGTTTGCCTGAGTTGGGAGTTGCTGGTTAGATCTCAATTTTTGTGTATATCATGGATATTTCTAGAGGAGGAGAGAGAGGGTGTGAGATCCTTTTCAGGAGTTGAGAGAGGGATATCATATCACAATACGTTTGTTTATCAATGATGGTGTATTTATTGCTTTCTTACCCAAATACATAAGCTCCCGTCACGCCGCATCTTCCCATTTCCAACATTATTTATTGTGGTGGAACTCTAATTAAATGTATATATTGAATGACATTTCATCCTACAAATAAATTCGGTATTAAATAGGCATGAAAAAGGTTAAATTAACGTAGAAGGGAATATGGCACGGCTGTGCGTGTTATATATATATATATAAGCTAATCTCGTGAAATTATTCTTGAATTTTAAATTTTTTATCAATATAAGCGTAGTAAAATCATTCGATTTCACGAGATATCCTTCAATAGTTACTTTCCACCAACCAACCTTCAGTAATTACTTTACACTGACTAAGACGAAATGATATTAGTAGTTTGTTTAGTACATAAAAATCAAAATATAGTATATAATTATAATTATACAAAACTATTTACAATTATCCAAATCTTTTAAATATTTTTATATGAGTATGTTATGGCTGTAATTATATATATTCAAATTACCGTGATTCTCTTATATAAATCTCCAGATTTTTGTATAAAAATAATTATTGTGGCTATGTTAGTCCAAAAAGAGTTAACTAAAAAGTACATAGTTAGTTAGCCGATCAGAGTATGCACAAAAATAATTAAACTAATAGAGTGTATATAATTTGGTGAGCCCAACTTCAATTATTATTTGTCTAAAAGGTTAAGTCGAACCATTATTTAGTTAGTTCTTAGATAAACTCCACCAATATTCAACTGGTGAGTTTTGAGAAAATAAACTAAAAAGAAACAAATAAAAAGCAATAAATCAACACAAGATTTATAGTGGTTCAGGATCACAAAATTCCGTCCACTCCTTCCTAGAAGGAAATCACTATAAACGGTTGTATACACTAAACCTCAACTACCTAGTTATACAAAAGTATCCACACAGTTGGATGACATTTACCATGTCCTCGATGTTAGGCTCTTTCTTGTGACTTCAACTATTCTCGATAATTTAATACAAAATATAGCTTTCGTTCTTCTGCTTTTTAAGATTTGTCACACTTCTCAACTACATATAACAACAAACTCACATACTATTGAGCTCTTTTCAAGAATCAAATATATTCTTCTTCCTCCTTTCTGAAAACACTATAACACAACTAAGGAGATCTTGAATCAAGTGTCATATGACACAGATATCGAGCAAAGAGGCTTGGATGACTTTAGAGAGAGAGATCTTCAACATATTTTAATCTTCTTTTAATACTACTTCTTTTCATATTTCTCCTGCTCTTTCAGTTATTTGGGTGTATTTATATCCTCAATATTTTAATACTTCTCGTTGCATAAAAGAGAAACAACTTATTGCTTTTGTAGGTTAACATTGGTGTACGAAGAGTACCTTCGTGCACCTTTCTAACATTTCAGATTTAGAGTCGGATTGATGTTAAGTACAACTTTGACGTTCAAATATCTAGTCTAGTTGCCTTCAGTCTTCCAACTAGTTTCGTAAGTGGTCTGACCCCACTAGATGGATGAGCCTTTTTAACTAAGAACTCCAGTCAACATTGTTGTGGCTTCATGCCTTCTCATAACTTCATCAATTTTGGTCTCCAATTGAGCTTGATTTTATTCTCAATTAATGTGTGTTTGCCTTCGGTTGGTTGCGCCTAAACTATTGCAATATTTTAAATTTGGATATATAGGGAAAGCACCTTGCTGGCTATTCTTGATGTTTTTGCTTACATTTATCCTCTCATTCGGGGTGTAGTAGTGAAAGCACCTTGTCTGAACCAAGAGGTCACATGTTCGAGCTTCCCTGGGGACATCTGATTGTGTGAGTTTAAATAAATGTATCTGTATTCAAAAAGAGAGAGAGAGAGATATATAGGGAAATATCTACTCAACCTCAATCAGTTCTATACAATAGTTACTACTGACTGGATGGTGTTTGACATTTCATCAAAACACCCAAAATATCCAACAATTCTACCCTTTTTGATTGATGTCAAAGACCATCGAAACAGAATAGGTGGAAGTCATAGTCTCAATAGTCTATTTGTCACATACGATCAACTAGAGTTCTCTCTTAATATGTTCTCCCGTAAAACAAATTTAAGAAAGGTAACTTTAAAATGATTGCATTCATCCAGGCAAATAGAATATTAGTACAGGATAAATATGTTGAATTCTTTTGTAATATCTCAGGTTTAAATTAAGTAATGTTTAGCTTAATTAATTATAGAAATAAAGGGATTATTTTATTTTAGCATTTTAATTGCTCGTTACTCAGTTTTCAACACCCGTTGTCGCATGAAGCATACATGTCCATTTCATGCAAATAAAATGCCTATGAGTATGTTTAAGAAACCTAATTAGCCATGCAGACAAATTTTACGTAGGAAACTCGTGCCCGATGGATCAGGAATTCAAGCGTATTTTGGGTACGTTAAAATCAACAACTTGTACCCGAGAGCTCCGTTTCTTTCACCGAGCTAGGGTATACTTGAGATTGATTTATTAGAATTTTAGAAATAATTGGAATGATACTCTAAGACCCATGAAATATTTTATGATTTTTCCAACTATTGAGTTCGGGGCTAAAACGGAGAAATTTAAAAAATTGTGAAATTGAACACACGAGTAGAACTCGTGATTTAAAGCATTTCTATGGATGTCCATTTTCCAAAATGAACAATACAGGTTGAATTAAAAATCAACGAAAGTTAATTAATGGAGTTATTACACAAAGTATCAAACCTGGAATTCAAGCGAGTAAGATGGTGACACATGTCACCTTATCCATTGCCCCACTTGCGAGCTAATTATTGATGTCGGTTGAAGGGTGTGGAGCACGCCTCAATGATGAAGCAAAAGAAATTGCGAGGCAGCAGCAGCTCATTTCACCACCCTCGCAACTCGTACACACATAGATTCTTGTCTTCGTCTTCCTTTGCATTTTTTGATCCACTGAGAAAGAATCAGGCCTTGGTTATTAAGGACTGAAGCAAGATCATGCTTCAATCTATCAACGGCCACCGAAATCATCTAATTTTGTGGAGAGTCGAGCTAGACACACCTACACTTATAGAGTTCGTCAGTAAGGGTATGATAATTAGTTTTTATGTCAAAACTTCGCCGAATGATCACGAAATCATGATCTAACCACATATTTGTGTTCCCCATGTTATTGTGAACATTTTAGTACCCTCTGATCATCGAACCAACGTCGCTAGGCAGATTTCTGCTGGAAAAAGCTCAAGAAAGGTGAGCTCTCCTTCCCTCGCCGGAGTTGTGATTTCGGTCGGCAACTTTGTGTTCAAATACATCTTACATGTTCTACATCATGTTTAGAGGGGGTAGGAAGATTGAGAATGAATGGTTTGGCCGCAAATGGTTGTGGGTGATTGCTGGTGTCATGCGAAGCCGCGCAGTTGTTGTTGTCGATCGCAACATCGATCGATGTGGCCGACACGATCAACATGGCCGGCGGCATTCAACGTAGAGTTGTTGCATGCCGTGCTTTCATGTTTTCTTTCTTATTTTTGATCTTATTCGTTATATTTTTTATGCATGGATGTTTATATTGAATCGAAATCATTTTATACTCGATTATATGGGATTAGAACTAAATTCGGACGTCCGTAATTGATTAAATTAAATCATGCAAATGCGGATACATGTTGAATTGTTTATCACACAAATGAATTCCCAATTAATTGATCTTCTAGTTGTGGACTTTATGACTAAGCTAATGTTTGTTAGAAGAGTCTCATGCACACTCGATATACGGATGGTTCATGTTGGGTAGTTGGGTTCATGCTTGTCAAGTCATTGTGTCAGTCCGTCTTAGAACCTGAAGTATGCGATAACATCAGTTGGGAAGTTGATTTATCACCACTAGATAATCCACCTAATTTGTTGTATTCTCATGTGTTGTCAATTGAAGGAAACACAGGGTGACTGGAGAGCTTTAAATCATGAACCTACTTTCTTGCGCAGTATCAGTAAGCTTTTGAGACGGGGACAATTTTTTGACTATTTTCACTCTGCAAGCTCTATTTTCTAAAAAACATGCACATAGTCAGGCCCAGACTTGGTCACTCAATGGAGAATTGATACCTTCGAAGAATAAGAAGAGACACATGTCGTGTCTTAAATTGATCGGGGTCTCAATACGGTGAATTCTGAGACCAGTGCACTAATTGATGACAGTGGGTCAAGTGGTGCACCATTCCCAACTGTTCATCGTGACTTGGAAGTAGGCCAACTTTCAGTCACACAACGGTGAAACAGATATGCTTTCATTTGTGAGAAAACTATAAATTATAAAAATATATTGAATTAAACATGGTCAAATGATTTCTTAAAACTCCGTGGTATATTCGGGTGTGGAATAGCATTCATATCTATTCAGGTACTATTTATTTTCGAGACATGCCCTCACTGGGTACATTGTACTCAACCCCTGTGCATTATTTCTAAAAGTGCAGGTTAACAACAGTGATGAGGATGCGGAGGTGTAGAGGGCATGACTAATTGAATAAAAACATTGATCCTGAGATATATCCTCATATGCATATTTCTACTGCGTAACACTCTGTTGCATGAAACTCTGAACTTATTTCCTTCCCTGCTTGTAATAACTATTTGAGAAACCGAACTCCTTACTATTGTTGTTTATCCGTACTCATTTGTATGCGAGGTTGCATTCCTCGTTATAACCAATGCTTAATATAATATTTGTTGCTTGGATTATTGGGTGTGGATTGTTCTTTGTGCTTGTTTGTCTAATTTTAAACCATCCAAACGACAGTGCGCCTCTAAATTTGGGAAGGTGAGCAGGAAGTGTTACATCTTTGAGGTAAAAAAGATTGTTACTCAAAATTGAGACCAATTCAAATAGCAGATCTAGAGTTCACCGACTGACTCTACTACTAACATTATTGAACAACTCAAAACTCCTCAGTTACTTCACCCAAGGGAAGAACTCGAACAGGTCTTCAACCCTGAGTTGGCGCATTTCCTTCTTTTGTTGTCGCTCAATATTCTTTAGTCATAACCAACTGATATATGGGTTGGTTCCTTTGTCCTCGGCTGAAGAGCTCCTGTGAGGCAACTTTTCCCTATCCTTATCAAGGAGCTCTCATTCTCTTTGAGCCTACACATGAAGGACTCAAGTACTTCTTTTGCTTCATTAATATTAATTAAAGTAAATTATATTATATTTAGTTTTTTTATATTAATTATTAAACTAATAAATACGACAGTTAAAAATTGTTGTAAATATTGAACTAACCGATTGTCCAGATGCTAAGCGACTCCTAGCATAATCCAAAAATAAAAAATCAGCATTCTAGCCCTATGCAGGTTTCCAAGTAGTCGGGCACCTAGCGTCGCACCTAGGCATGTTAGAAGCCCATATTCTTAGTTTTTAAAAATTAAAATTTGCATAATTTTATTTTTTATTCATTAATATTTATATATTTCAAATAATACTTCATCCGTCCCTCTTAATTAGTCTATTTGGAGGTGGGCACAATAATCAATGATGTAAGAGATAGAGAAAATTAATATTTTATTAATGAGTGTGTACTAACTTTCCATTTTAGGTAAATAGACAATTAAATGAGACGGACGAAAAATGAAAGGTAAACAATTTAAGTGGGATGGGGAGTAAAAATTAAAAATAAGTTAATTGTAATCGTTAGGTCTTATTTGAGCGTCTATTATTGCCTAATGAGTTTAAATCATGCAGACTGCCCTGAATATTAAGTGAAGCATCGTTAATAAGTAGATGATTTGATTCGATGAAAATACAATATTTTTATATAAAGAAAAAATTATAAATTTTACTCTAACGTATAGATCAATTCTAAATTTACCTTAAGTTTTTTGTTAAGGAATTATACCCTAATGTTTGACAAATAAGAGAAATTTATCCCATTTTTTCATATTATAAAATTTTATTTAATTTAATTTTTATTAATTAAAAATACCCTAAGTTCTTAATTATCTCAGATATTTTTAATTTAAAAATTAAACATAAGGATATATGATGGATACATTTTCTTAATTTATCAAATATTGTGCTGTAATTTCTAATCGAGAATAATTGGAATAAAATTTAGAATTAATAGATACATTAAATAAAATTTTCCCATATATAAACATAAAGTGAGTCTTTTGTGAAAGCATTCCCGTCTTTGATTCCGTGAAATGTGCCTCAATAAGATTAATATCTTTTCAATAAAAAAATCCTTTTTGTTTTTTCGGAGATGAAATGTAATAAATGTGTCTTGTACATAAGATAAGCTTCAAACAAATCCCATGTGAAATCATTCACGATTAATGTTAGATAGCTCTCAAATATACTGTTTTTCTTTTGGTTGAAAAGTGTTACTTTGAAAGTAAAACTCCATCAAATATGAAAGTATAGTTCACATGTCTATTAGTGAAAACAAATATCTCGTGAAACAACTCACGACTTTGATTTCGTGAGATAAAGCAATACCCCTCAATAAAAAGTGATATTTTTCGTGGAAAAGTAGTACCTTTTTTTAAGGTAAAAAATCACTATTATGTGTGTTACATCATATATGCCTCAAGAATAGTATGATGTTTTATGAAAGAAGTATAATTTTTAATGTGAAAGCCCACCAGAAATGTAAACTAAAATAAGTTTATTTTTAAATTATTCACGAATTTGGCCATCATTACATCCCCAAACAATATTGTTTTTTAGGGAAAAGTACTTTACTCGTAGCAAAAGTATAGTAGGAATAAAAACTAGTTTCTCATAAATCCATTGAGTTGTTTTTTTACAAAGCCACAATCAAAATATTAGCATAGTATTAAAAAATTTATGAATGGGTCTATCTAACGTGTATGTGCTCATGTGTTAATATAACAATATAGTATTGATAGTGAGATCATTTTTAATTATTATAATCACCTTTAATATTGTAACGCATCCGATTCGCCTTCCCAGACTTCAGGGCGCGCTACAGGTGGGTGGGTGATTTAATATCACAAGACTGAAGAAAATAAACAAGATATATTTTGAAAGAACAAACATTCACCCGATTAACATAAGCAACAAGTGTTTCATAGTTAAAGAGTTCTTGTAACGAAGAAGCAACCTCGTACAACAGTGTCAACAAACATCACAACATAATCAGAATTTGGTTTTTCATATGATTATTACAGACAAAGGGGAAGGAAAATGGTTACATGGGTTCATTGCAGTGGAAAGTTACGCAGTGGAGATATACATATGATGATTGATCACTGCTATTTCTAACAGATTAATTATAATAACAGCGGCAAATAAATTTGTAAACCCTAAGGTTATCGATCCAGGGGAATTGTGTGGGGAAACTATCCTATATACTAGCTATGATCCTAAGATTCATTGTTTGAGGAATTCAAAATAGGTTTTGGTTTTATAAAATTAAAGAGAACAATGCAGAAAATTAAAGTAGTTTGGAAAGCAAATTTAAAAGAACACAGATTCTAGGGAAAAATTCTTATTATGGATGACATGTAGGAGTCAATTAATTTAACAGGTGGAATACTGCAACAATGTTATATTTCCTTGTTTGGCAAATATAACCTAGATTACTAACTAGTGACTATCTCCGCTCGGTCTCAAAGTACACCAAATTAGTCAATCTGATAAGCAAATCAGTTCAATTCCTACAGTCTAGTACATCTGTTTGGATAGTGTAGATTGTATCATGCATTCCTATTCCCACTATTAATATTCACCTCTCGGTCCTTCTATCAATAGCTAGACATCTAAATTAATCGTCACCTCTCGGTCCTTAAATTAATCTAGAATTATAGAATAAACACAGGAATCATGAACCTAATTAATTAATCCTAACATGCATCCATAATAATATCAACCCCTAGAACCCGCTAGGGTTTCTAGCCACTCATCGCAGATAGAAATCCAAAAGAAAACATATTAAATTGCATAAACATAAAGAACTTACAAGAAAATAAAAGGGTTTCGTGTTTCCCAAGTCTCCAAACTCTCAAAATCAAATTGTAGAACAAAAATATGAAAAGGAATTAATTGGGAATTATCGGGAATTCTGAAAAATCGAATTTACATAGGTATTTATAGTGGTGGATGTGTATCCTATCAAATCTAGGGCTAAAGATATGAATAAATCCATTTTTCCTCGAATTTCCGCTCCAGCAGACAGCCTCGCGTCGATCTTGGCTGATCCACGTCGATCGATGCTGATTGGCGTCTGTCGACGCGGCTTCTCGCCCCTTCTGCGCGGTCTCACGGTTTTGGCCATAACTTTCTCTCCCGAACTCCGATTGACCCGATTCCAGTTGCGTTGGAGAGCTAATTCAAAGCATCATCCATTGCCATGTGCCAGTAGCCCGAATTCCTCTTGTGGAAGAACTCTTCACTGCTACTCTTACACGTCACTGCTTCCGGAATGGATTTCTCGTGAACTTAGGCCTAAAACCCTACAAAAACACCAAAATGCGCATAATGCCACCTAATATAGACTCATGCATAGAATATATATATAAACTCAATAAAACTACATAAAATAGTAGAAAATAATATAGATAAGCGAGTAAAATAATGAGCTTATCAAACCCCCCAAACTTGAACGTTTGATTGTCCTCAATCAATAGGCAAGAAAGAAATCAAAAGATCATGCGATTAGAGTGCAATGCCTCACAAGATTCATCACAGTCAAGAATCAAAAATCCACTACACACAAGCAATTTGAAAGAGACAGAAAATTCATCAACAGCGGAAGAACTCACAGGAAGAGTATCGCTCAACTCTCAAGTGTTTAAGGAATAGATAAAAGCACTCAACAACATGTATGAAGAAATTTCTACCATAGGCTTTCAAATTTTCTAATATCTCCACTGCTAGAATGTGCACACAAGTCTAGAATCAAAAAGGACTTTCATAAGGTTGTAATGTAGGCTTTTGTGAGGGGTAGGAAAATATGGCCAAGTGACTAAAATCAATCAAGTTTTTTACTTCCTCAATCAATCCAAACCACCATCTAAGTTCATTCACCCTTCTCCTCAAATATATCAACAAATACACAACCTCTTTTTTTTTTCTAGCTCATTTTGAATCTCTTATGCTCTTTACATAATTTTGTATTTTTTTCTTTTCAGAGAGCTTATGAGAATTCTAATTATTTCTTTGAGCTTCTTTTTCACACATCTTTTCACCACTGATTTATATTTTCTTATCTCCATATCACAATCATTCCACCCACATACCACAACTCAAGACATGAGCGAAACCAATACTTCTTCTTAATCTCATAGACAAGGAAAGAAAAATTCTGTATAGGCTCAAAAGTGGCTAACTAGGGAAAATTCAATGTGAAGGGACAGTGTTTAGGGAATTGGGCTATCAAAGATGGCCTAAGATCATTTCCTAAACTTGTGCACACTATGCAGTCTCAACACAGAAAATAGGCAAGTTCTAGAGAAATAAAAACACACATGTGAATCTCACATCAAACGAAATAAAGGCTCAAAATTCTCACACAAGGGTTCAAAAATTTTCTTCCGCAGTCAATATCAAATCAGCTCAATCAGCATGCAAGCACAAGTGTCAAATCAATCCTATCATGCAGTATTCTACATTCATAGGCATCTAACCACAATCACAATCAATTCAACTCAACCCTCAATCAATTCTAATCTCACAATCTCATTCGGGTTATTTCAAAACTCAAAATTTTCCCCACAAAATAGAATAAACTTAAAAATTAAGGCCAAATTTAAATACGAAAAGCAGAATAAATAAAAGATAGAATGTTCCATCTCTTGTCCACATCCCCCCAAACTTATTTCCAACTCGAAGAGTGGAATAAGTTTGAAAATCAGACAAAAGAGGGAACGATACCTGGTAGTTGATCTCAGACATCAACTTTTTATCCCCCGGAGTCTTCGGATATTGCGCGGCGTGAAATAGTGGCTGTTGGCACTTCGCGTCGATTGACTTGAAGCCTTCTTGTCGATCCCTCTCCTTGGATCAAGTGTATCACGCCGGACTGCTCGGCGTCGATCGACGCCAGGCTGCGTCAATCGACATCGAGCTAATCTCCAAATTTTTTTTAATACTGCAAAACAACTGTTAGCAAAGAAATAAAAGCAGAAATTCGAAATAATAAAAAAATGAAAATTGAAAAGAAAATACGGAAAATGTTGGGTTACCTCCCAACAAGTGCTTGATTTAATGTCGCAGCTCGACGATACCTCAAATCACTGCCAAGGAGGTCGGGTCCAGACTCGCCGACCTTTGGCATCCACCATGTAGACTTTCCGGTCTTTGATAATGGTGGTGAGCTCAGAAAAAGGTGGCGCAGTTGACACTGCTACCCTATCGTTTCCTCGCTCCCACTCAATGGCAGCTGCTTCATCTTCTTCAGACTCATCCTCTTCTTCAGTAGTGGAGATTCGATTGCACTCCGCCTTCTTCTTGTTCTTGTCGATCACAAAGGTGATCCTCTCGTCATTCGCTCGGAGTGTGATCTCGCCGCCTCGACAGTCAATGAGAGCAGCGCTAGTGTCGAGAAACTCACGCCCCAAGATCATGGGCATGTTCTCGTCCTCCTTCATCTCGTGCACCACAAAATCTGCAGGAAAAATGAGATGGCCCACACGAATGAGCACATCCTCTAGTATACCTTTCGGGCGGGACACAGACCGGTCCGCCATCTGCAGGGTGATCGTCGTGGGCCTCATCCCTCCGATGTTGAGACGCTTGTAGATGGAGTACGGCATCAGGTTGATACTGGCCCCAGTATCACATAGTACTCTCTCGAATGTGTGTCCCCCAATCTCAACCGGAATAGAGAAGCATCCAGGATCGCTTCTCTTGATGGGCACCTGCTTTTGAAGTAGCAGGCTACACTGCTCGTGGATCTTCACCGTCTCATTCTCCACGAATTGCTTCTTTCCACTCATCAGTTTCTGGAGGTATTTCATGTACCCCGAGATTTCCTTCAGTGCTTCGATCAGCGGGATGTTGATGCTGACCATCTTCAGGTTCTCCACAAATCTGGAGAACTTCTCGTCCTCTCTCTGCCTCGCGAACCTCTGTGGGAATGGCAAATGAGGGAGCTGATCTTCAGACTGCTTCAACTTCGTGCCTGGGACAGAATTCGGCGTCGACCGACATAGTGTGGCATCGATCGACGGGCCTTTTCTCTCTGCATCGATCGACGTGGCAGGTCTGTCGATCGACGTGGATTCATCTCCTGTGCATTTTTGCTCCTTTTCGTCTCCAGAATCGTATACAGCCATCTCGGGACCCTTGTAGCTCGTCCCAGACCTCAGAGTTACGGCTTTGCAGTCTTTTTGGGCCTTTGGGTTCACCTCCGTTGTGCTCGGAAGCTGTCCAGGCTTGTGTTGGTTGCCGAGTGTGGTGGCAATCTGGCTCAATTGTGTGTCCATCATCTGAAGATGTTTCGTCATCTGCTGCATGTGGTTTGCCATTCCCTTCACCTCGGTTTCTACTTTCCCAAACCGGTTATCCGAGCTCTTGATGAATTTCTCGAGCGTCTCCTCTAGCACGGATTTCTTCCTTTCCACAATCTCTCCTCCAGTACCTGCATCAAAACCAGGCGGAGGGTGTTCTGCAGCAGAAGGGTTAGCATAGGAAAAACCAGGGTGAGATCGCCCATGGTTGTACTGATACCCTTGATTGCCTCGTTAGTTATTGTGATAACCACCGCCAACGTAGTTCACCTTCGTACCGGCAGTTCCAGACGAACTGCTTGCACCCCTGTTGATGTAGTCAGCCTCTACGGGTACTATGGCCATGCTTGGCTCTGCAACAACTGCAACTTGTGATGTGCCCAATTTTTCAATCTCCTCCCGGATCTTTTTCACCTCAGCGACCACGTCGAATTCTGGCTTTGTCTCGACTGCTTTGACTGGTAGCTGCCTATCAGTTGGCCATTGGTGGCTATTCAGTGCCATATCAGCCAGCAACCTCATACTTTCTGTACCACTCTTCTTCATCATTATCCCTCCAGCAGATGCATCAACCAGCTCCTTCATGTGAGGGTTCAGTACCTCATAAAAATGACACACTTGCATCTCCAGATCGATGCCATGTCCAGGACAGAGTCGTAGAAGCTCTTTGTATCTCTTCCAGGCCTCGTAGAGTGACTCATCATACATCTGCTTGAAAGTAGTAATGGCAGCTTTCCTCTTCAGCAGCAGGCTCGGTGGGAAGTAGTTGGTAAGGAACTCTGCTCGAAGCTCCTCCCATGTCCCGATCTGACTCTTATCCAGTCCAGCAAACCAGGACCGTGCCTCGTCTCTGAGTGAGAACGAGAACAGTCTCATCCTGATCACATCTTGGGTTACTTCGTTCTGCTTCACAGTGTTACACACCTCAATGAATTGGTTGAGGTGGGTATATGGGTCTTCTACAGCTCTCCCCCCCAAACTGGTTTTGCTGCACCATCTGAATAAGGCTTGTGCGCAGCTCAAAGTTGTTGGCATCAATGCCAATTCTGAATCCGGCCTCCGCTTGCTGTGGAAGAAATCGATCCAAGATGGACCTTTGCGGGATCACAACTTACCTATCGTTCAACCCTGCCAGTCTTGCGGCTTGCTCTGCCTGAGTAGCCTGGGCTGCTTGTAGTTGTGCTCTCAGCTGCTATACTTCATTCACAAATTGCCTCTGCTCCTCGGGAGTCATATTTTGCAGAGGTGCTTCAAGATTCTCAGCCATCTCTCGTTGTTTTTCTTTTCCTTTCTTTTTGATTTTCCTGCAGGTTGCTTCAATTTCAGGGACAAAGGCTTCGAGTGTTTTTCCTTTGGCTCGCGTGTTCATGCACCTGCACAGGAAATAGGTAAATATCAGTTCAGCGTCGATCGACGTGGATTTACGTCGATCGACACAAAAGAGTGGTCGGCGTCGATCGACGAAAGGTATCCATCGATCGACGCAACAAAGTGATCGACGTCGATCGATGCTAGGTGGCGTCGATCGACGCGAGATGTAGACTC
Organism: Plectranthus barbatus; assembly: GCA_026898455.1. Classification (NCBI taxonomy): domain Eukaryota; kingdom Viridiplantae; phylum Streptophyta; class Magnoliopsida; order Lamiales; family Lamiaceae; genus Plectranthus; species Plectranthus barbatus. Next base: position 28,787 of record JAPKLW010003171.1, on the reverse strand, counting down.
GAAAACTCACACACGCACATGTACAGAAAATTAAAACTCAATCCAGCAAATCCTAGAACGAACTAGTAACAAGATAAAATCTAACAATTCCCCGGCAACGGCGCCAATTTTTTCACTGCTATTTCTAACAGATTAATTAAAATAACAACGGCAAATAAATTTGTAAACCCTAAGGTTATCGATCCAGGGGAATTGTGTGGGGAAACTATCCTATATACTAGCTATGATCCTAAGATTCATTGTTTGAGGAATTCAAAATAGGTTTTGGTTTTATAAAATTAAAGAGAACAATGCAGAAAATTAAAGTAGTTTGGAAAGCAAATTTAAAAGAACACAGATTCTAGGGAAAAATTCTTATTATGGATGACATGTAGGAGTCAATTAATTTAACAGGTGGAATACTGCAACAATGCTATATTTCCTTGTTTGGCAAATATAACCTAGATTACTAACTAGTGACTATCTCCGCTCGGTCTCAAAGTACACCAAATTAGTCGATCTGATAAGCAAATCAGTTCAATTCCTACAGTCTAGTACATCTGTTTGGATAGTGTAGATTGTATCATGCATTCCTATTCCCACTATTAATATTTACCTCTCGGTCCTTCTATCAATAGCTAGACATCTAAATTAATCGTCACCTCTCGGTCCTTAAATTAATCTAGAATTATAGAATAAACACAGGAATCATGAACCTAATTAATTAATCCTAACATGCATCCATAATAATATCAACCCCTAGAACCCGCTAGGTTTTCTAGCCACTCATCGCAGATAGAAATCCAAAAGAAAACATATTAAATTGCATAAACATAAAGAACTTACAAGAAAATAAAAGGGTTTCGTGTTTCCCAAGTCTCCAAACTCTCAAAATCAAATTGTAGAACAAAAATATGAAAAGGAATTAATTGGGAATTATCGGGAATTCTGAAAAATCGAATTTACATAGGTATTTATAGTGGTGGATGTGTATCCTATCAAATCTAGGGCTAAAGATATGAATAAATCCATTTTTCCTCGAATTTCCGCTCCAGCAGACAGCCTCGCGTCGATCTTGGCTGATCCACGTCGATCGATGCTGATTGGCGTCTGTCGACGCGGCTTCTCGCCCCTTCTGCGCGGTCTCACGATTTTGGCCATAACTTTCTCTCCCGAACTCCGATTGACCCGATTCCAGTTGTGTTGGAGAGCTAACTCAAAGCATCATCCATTTCCATGTGCCAGTAGCCCGAATTCCTCTTGTGGAAGAACTCTTCACTGCTACTCTTACACGTCACTGCTTCCGGAATGGATTTCTCGTGAACTTAGGCCTAAAACCCTACAAAAACACCAAAATGCGCATAATGCCACCTAATATAGACTCATGCATAGAATATATATATAAACTCAATAAAACTACATAAAATAGTAGAAAATAATATAGATAAGCGAGTAAAATAATGAGCTTATCAATGATGCATACCTCAGGATCTAGCTCTTATTTAGATAGTCTGCTCTCTACACCGCCACATCCTCATCTTAACCTGCACATTCTAGGAATAATGCGAGGGGGTTGAGTACAACGTACCCAGTGGAAACATGCCCCGAATATAATATATTTATAGATATGAATGCTATGCCACATACAGATAATCCATGGTATTTTAGGAACATTTGACCGTGTTTATCCAAGACATTTTATTCACTACGCAGTTATTTAAATGAAATCAATATTTGTTTTACCGTTGTGTGACTGGAAGTTGGCCTACTTCCAAATCACGATGAACAATTGGGAATGACCAAACCACACAACCTACTGTCATCATTTAGTGCACTGGTCTCAGAACTCGCCGCATTAAGATCCCAATCGATTTAAGACACAGCTTGTGTCTCTCCTTATATCTCCGAAAGTATCAATATTCCATTTAGTGACCAAGTTTGAGCCTGGCTCGAGACAACAGAGGATTAATGCCCTCAGGGTTTAAAGTCTTGGCTCCAGATTCTTACAATTCCAGGTTTCGTTCTTGTTAAACCAAATCTCCCTGGTCAACTATGGTTGACCAGAGCAACAAATATGAAATCAAAACAGTTTGGCATAGACAATCGATTTAAAACAAAATATTTTGCATTTTTTTCAGAAAACATAGCTTATAGCTCAAAAGACATTTTTTTTTTACAGAAAATTGTAACGCCCCCAACTGACCTTCCCAATTTGGGGCCACGTTACATTGATGTTTCAGGTTTTATCAAACACATTACAAGAATTAATAAGCGGAAGACTTAAATTTATATAAAAGGTTAATAAAGCAAAAGAAATTTGAACTTCGAGTCAGTTTATCAAAATCTAAATGTTTAACACTTTTAAAAAGGGAAGGAAGTTATCAGAGAGTGGTGCAGCTGTGTGTGTAGCGTGATGGTGACATGTATATGGAGATACATGTCACAGGATCTGTTAATCTTTCAAAACTCTTCACTTCAACAGCTTACACCCCGCTACTCCCATCCATACTGCTTAACCTGCACGTT
>JAPKLW010003171.1:0-21282 GCA_026898455.1 Plectranthus barbatus | reverse complement strand
CTGAGTACTTACGTACCCAATGAGAAACATGCCCGAAAACATACATTAATATAGGAAACATGCTATGCAACTCACACAGATAGACGTGGGGTTTTATTGAAAAGAACCACGCTATCCAAATCATTTTACTTTCACACGCGTGCTTTTTATATGTTATTATATCTGTTTCAGTGTTGTAACTGGAAGTTGGCCGACTTCCAAGTTACGATGATCAGTTAGGAATGTAAACACACTCAACCTACTGTCATCTAAGTGCACTAGTCTCAGCAATCCATTTTGAGACCCGATCATTTTAATATTCATCATTCACAAACTCCGTATCCATAATTTCCACATCCACATACAACAAATTCCACCTTATATCTTCAAATTCCCAATCATATGGAGTCGCTACTCCATACTACTAAATGAGTTCTAGCTCAGTTATGAGAACCTGGTTCCAAACTCATTTGTTATTCTCTCTTGTCGATGGGAACCGACAGAGGACAGATATAATAGCACAAAACAATGCATAGCAGTCTCATTTTAAAGCAAAACATTTTATAACACATTTTGAAAAGGAAAAACTCGCACTTGATTTTATACTGAAATAGTTTCCCACCTGATGTTAGGCTTGAAAATGAGATGCTTTCCTGCTAAATGTATAGATGAGCTTATCCTCCTCAACAACTTAACATCCTACAAAGATCGGGGTAAAACCAATTAGGTTGGACGATCTAGGACAACGGTAAACCTCAACCAATTCCAAGAATTAACTCATCAACCAAGGTCATAATCCATACATACTTCCATGATTTCCATAAACCGAATTAAATGTCTTCCACAACTAAACCACAAAACAATACATGTTCTTTCACTTAACATTCTCCTATAATCGAGTATTTAACTCAAATAATTTCCCAATTAATACTTCACATGTTTCACTCTTCAATTAACATGCTTCAACCTCTCTTAATCGAAATAAAATTAAATCCGATTCTTGACTAAAATAACCTACACCTTAATTATGTTTAACATGCTTGGATAAAAATATATTAAACTTAAAAATTGAGAATAACTTAAACCGGATCGAAACAAACATGAAAAACCAAGTTTTCCCCTTTCAGCTTGCCCATATCGACCTGGAACAGGGGGCATATCGACTTCCTGCAGGTCGATATGGGTCTTCTTTTCCGGCAGAAATGCGGCCCGGCCTGCAACTCGCTGTTTCTCACAATCCAACCACCCATAACCATATGCAATCACATATATAAGGTCCTAGACTCAAGGGAACACAAATACATGCTTTAAAACAAGGAAAAACGATGGAAAAAGGAGATGGGTGAAGCTCACTGGAATTCCCTCTCTTCCACGGCGGCGACGGCTTCTCCGACGAGTAAACTCGTGTTGCTTGGTACCAAAATGCTCCTTAGGGACTAGGGAACATGAAAATATGAGTCATTGTTCGAGAAAAATCGCATTCAAACAAGATATAAAATCTGGAAATCGAATTCTCACCAACTCCGGCGAGCTAACTTCTCTCTACGATTTCTCTTCTGATCTGCGACCTCACGACGCGTACTAGGGCTCTACAGAAAGCCTGAATGAAGATATTTGCAATGGTTGTGGTCTCGCGGCCGGCGGAGGTCTGAGTTGGCCGGAATTCGGCTGGGAACAGGGGCGGCGAGAAGGGGCTGGGAAGGATTGCAAGACCTCACCTCAGTCCGGCGACCCTCCTTCTCTCCTCGTTATCTTGCTCGATCCTCAATCCCACGAGCTCTGCTTTAGCGCAAAAGAAAGCTTGAAGTAAGGGCTTTCAGGTGGTGGTGCTGGATCGGCCGGAGGTGGTCGCAATCGGCCGGAATATCGCCGGGAAGGTGGGTGGTGTGAGCTGGGAAAATGGGGAATGGGGCTGGGAATGGGGGGTCTGACGGGATTGGGGAGGGAGAAGAGAGAGAAAATTTCTTATTTTTGTATTACTCTCCTAATTCCAAGTTTGCCCCCATGAGTTGTCAATCCATTTCCATGCTAGGTGACACATTCCACTTTGATGCATAATTCATTTCCTATTCTTTTATTAAATCAAACTAATTAAATAAATAATCCAAGTCTCCCCATATTTCTAATTTCCAAATATTATTATTCTTCTTGAAAAATTGATATCTCTTACCACAAGTCTCCGAAATTTAATTCGATCGATTCGTTCTCATCCATATTTAATTCCAAGCATTTTCCTAGCTCGATTTAGGAAATCGACTTTCCGAACTCAAATTGCAAATTTAAATTAAATCTTGCTAGAAATAAAAATATATTATAGCACAAATTTGAGAAGAAAAATATTTATTAAACTAAATAAGCGATTAATTAACTTAATATTCTCGGGGTATTACAAAAATAGTCCCCACCTTGATTGTTTATGGAAATATGATAAACAATTAAGCAAAACTGGGAGCCGAGCCTGTTGTCCTGCTTATCCTTCAATAGCAACACAGGTATACACAAGTCAGATGAATTTCCTAGGGTCTAAATAATATTAGCCTAGTTGATGCTATTCATGAGTCCAAGGTTCGACAATTGTCTAATTTGACTGATCGATTGACACGAATCCTCAACCCAACATGCAATATTCATAAGTTTAAATATGCATGTAACTCATCTAAACATGTTTATACATGTTTACTAACCCATGGTTAAAGAATCATAAAGTTTGGAACTTGTTTGATAATAAAAGGATCAACTTGGTATTCAAATTGATCATATTGACTCGAGTATTTAACGATCTTAGAAATCATGTTTAAGCGTATAAACACATTTACAACATGCCTTGGTATCAATACTTGAGCTTAAACATAAAAAATATGAAGTATCAGAAAAAAAATGGATTGAAAAATCGACATGAAAAGAGGCAGGACAGTCTATGTTGACCGACGTAGGTCAAGTCGACCAACACAGAATTTGTGTCAACCGACATGATTTGTGTCAACCAATTTAGCTCAAGTTGATTGACTTGGCCTGCGTTGATCGACGTTGAAATGCGCAGACACGTTGCGTGATTTTCCTCTGCCATTGTCGGCCACTTCCGGCCAAACCAAACCACCCCAACCACATAACAACATATAAACATGCTAAGGATGCTAAATACATGCTTAGATCGTGGATTAAACTAATGGAGTGCAAGAACTTCGATGTGAAGGAATCGCAAGAAAACCCTCACCTTCGTAACTCTTTCTTGCGGCGGTTCCGGCGAATGGGCGGTGATGGTGAATGGTGATAATCCAAGACTACCAAAATGATCCTAATATCATAAAAAACATAGATATGTTGTTTGTTTCAATATCCATCAAGGACTTAAGTCGAAAATCATAAAACAATAAAATCATGTCACCTGCCAATGGTGTCTGTTCGGAGGGCTATATCTCTCTCGTTACTCAACCAAATTGCGCGTGTGAGTACTCTTTAGAAAGCTCTAGTTGAGTAATTTCTTCTATCTTTTATAATTAATGGCTAAATCACGGTTGTTTGGTGGGAAATCGCAGAGAAATCCGATGGGTCTAGGGAGGGTTGCTACTGGAGTGATGTGCGGAATGAAAATGAAAATGCAGTTGCTTGCTTCACACTTCTCTGCTTTGGTTTGATTGTTTCGTGCACTGCAATTCTCACAAAATAAATATTTGAAGAGGCAATTGGATGTGAATGGATGAGGTACACGTGTTTTCACCTCATTCGCCATCATCCGGATTCGTTAATTCGTGTAATAACTCCTATAATCATCCTTTGTTGATTCTTAATTCGACATCCATTAGCCAATTTGAAAAATGGTCATCCATGGAAATATTCAAAATTACGAGTTCTACTCGTGGGTTCAATTCTAAAAATTTTGGAATTATTTCATTTTTGCTCCGAACTTAATAGTTCGAAAAATTATAAAATATTCCACGGACCTCGAAATCTCAATTCTATTGTTTTTAAATTTCTTATAAATCAATATCAAGAGATCGGTGAAAGAAACAGTGCATTCTGGAGCGAGTTGCGATCTTAAACGTATCAGAAATATACTAGAAACTTTAATTCATGGTGCTCGGACTTCTTTCGTAAAATTCATATGCATGGCCATTAAGGGTTCTTGAAAACGTACCCATAGATATCTAGTTCTCATAAAATGGACATCCATGTCTCGACAGGGGTTAATTTCTAAGTAAAGAGCAATTTAAAATAAATTGCTAAATGAGTTTTTAATTAAACCTCAAATTAAGCTTTAATTAGCTTTATTAAACTTAGGGATATTACAAATATATTGCCACGTCACTCATAGGAACATAAACACGTATCCACAAGGGGCATTGGAATGTTTCTGTCAGCATATAAATTATAAACAAATTTTTCATCAAATTATTCGAAATTTCTTTTGTTTCATGTTTAAAAAAATGTTGCTTCTAAAGTAAAAGTCAACTACCTGGATACGCTCATAGTTCAATCTGGGACGGTTTCGATTTAGAATTATCGAAACAGAACAGCCAGTTCGGCAGTTTCCAATTCTTGAAACGTGAACCAGGGTTCAGTAGTTTAAGTTTTTTGAAGCCTGAACTGGTTGGTCCATTCCTAAATGGTTTCAGTCCCAATTGTTTAGCCGGTTGATTTTTATTTTATTAAATGTTCGATTATTTATTGAACTATTGATTCCGATTCGAGGGATTGAACCACTAGTTCGGCGTGGTGAAACAACGCAATCTCACCTATTAGATAATTTTTTTTAAACATAAATTTATTAAAAAAACAAAAAAAGTGAATTAAAAATTTGATGGAACAGCCAGTTCGATTCTTCGCTTTGGGAATTTCTTGTACTTGACCCTATAAAAATTGACATTGTTCGAACTTGAAATCTTGAACTAATTGGCTGGTTCCAGGTCGGAATGGGCATCACTCATACTAGTATTTTGCTCATGCGTTGCACAGGTCATATTTTATACTACAGTTATCAATATCACTAAAGAGTAAAAATATTTCACTATAATAAGAGTACCCCAAGAATCATTATAATTGCAGATCATAAACTGCTCTTCCATGTAACCAAAATACTCTACCCTATCATCTAAAAAATATTTAGTAGAAATAAGATGCATTATTCATGCAAGAAAATAATTTTCTATAATAAACTATTATTTATATCATTTATTAAGAATAAATCTTCAATTGTTTTAAGCTCAAAGTGTACCTTTGAGTTATCATTACTTAATCTGAATTTGAACTTTCAATTATTGTTGTAAAAATATCGGTAGCAAGTATAAAATATTGATGTTATTTTTCCGTAATAAAATTTAATCTTACCTTTCCTTGAATTCATTCACTTCCGGAATGGTTGCGTTTACAAACAACTTAGTAGCATAAAATACAAAGGGAGAGAGAATGTTTATGGTGTCGATAAACAGGGGAGAAGGAGTGAGGTTGAGTGTTGTTTTGGTGTAGTCTTGCATGCATGTGTAAGACTTAATCATTAATTATGTATACACAATCCTCATATGACTAATTTGTCCTCAAATCATTTATATGGCCAAGTACAACACATACTTCTAGAAGATTTCTTCTGGTCTTTGCTTCATCCACTCACATTATAATTTCTAGGATTTATTTAAATACTTGAATAATTATTCATCGTGTAATCTAATATAAGGTTGGAATTTATATAAATCTCTTATCTTAATCTTAATAGGGCAAAAAACATGGGGGAGAAATTAAGAAATTAATTTTCTAAATTTACCTCAGAATTGGATCTCGAATATACTCACATATATATTATTGCGCCTTTTATTTATTTAGAGCATGAGGGCCGAAAACCTCATAAAACAAATTAAGAATTTTAATTCTGAATCTTGTCTTGGAATTAATTCCAATGAATATAATTCCAAATAATATTCATTGTCAATTTAATATATGTAATTGGGCCTTAGATATGTCCTCATGAAGTTTAATTAATAATGCTAACTTCTCATGCATGCATTTATATTTGGGCTTATTTTATTTTCCTTCAATTGAGCCCATAACATGTGCAGAAATAAATTAAGAAATCCACTAACTCAATATCTTTCATAAATTAATACTTGGACCAAAAATAATTTATGAAGAGGGCCCAAAATAATTAGAAGCAAGCCTATTAATTTTATTCATATAGGGTTGGCAATTTCTGACACGACACGATAACACGAACACGCACGATAAAAGCGAGCACGAATACGACACGAACATGTTAAGCTCAAACACAAACACGATACGAACCCGTTAAGCTCAAACACGATAATGACACGACACGAAAACGACCCGACACGATAAAAATTAACCTTACTAAAATTGTCAGTTTTACACTTGGGACAAAAAAAAATTAATACGACACGATAACACGACACGAACACGCACGATAACGATGAGCACGAACACGACACGAACCTGTTAAGCTCAGACACGAACCCAACACGAACCCATTAAGCTCAAACACGATAATGACACGACACGATTACGACCCAACACGTACGAATTGTCAGCCCTATATTCATAATTTAATTCATCATCACGCACGATTAAATTAGTTATTTAACGTAAAAAAAAGTGGGTGCAGAAATCATGGGATGTTACAAAAACTATCCTCAATAAAATGTAAGAATTTTGGTTTAAATACGAAGCTACTACTATAATTTTATTTTCTAAAAAACAATACAAAATGTATTTCTTGTTATCCATTAATTTATTCAGTTTTTGTGAATGTGAAATAAGTTTAATCCATTGAATTTTGTAATTTCATTATTTCTTACTTGTTAGATATAGTTATGAAGTTAGACATTTATTTTGTAATTCTCTTTGTATTGTAATTTGTACATTCATTTACCATTGTATTTGTAAATTAGAATTGTATAATATGTATTGTGATTCATTAATTTTTATAAATCAAAAATCAAGTCTCAATTTTTTACAATTTATAATACATTCAAATTCAAATAATATTTAGTTACTTACCTTATTTTTCAAATAATAAAACAAAATCAAAAACAGTTAAGAACTGCTATTTAGGCCCGGAATTTCCAAAGTATGGAATTGTAACCTTATACTAGATAGACTGATTCTGGACCTTATTTTCAAACCGTAAAATCGGTGGTTCCAAAGCGGAATCGGAATCACTCCGTAGTCATGTCTAGTCACTATGGAAACGGAAATGGTTGTATAATTTTAAGTTGATTCCTTATTTAATATTCAAATGTCAAGACGCACACTTATAATTTATTTTGATGATTGTTTTTGGCGTGATATTTTTTTTATTATTTGTAATTGATTAATTGGGTGATATTTAAATGTTACAAGCATATAATATAATTTTCAGCTTTGTCAATATGTTGGTTTTGGGAAGATAAATGATCATATAATTTTTACTTTTTTAATTGATTTCTTGTGTGATAAAATTAGATGTCAAAAGCACAGCTGTAATTTTTTTATTAAAAAAAAAAAAAACTTGCTGATTCTCTCGCTTGTTATTTTTATTTTTTTTACTCAGCAACGTTATAGTTTTCCCAGATTTTGGACAAAATTTAGGCTGATCTCCAATGCTCCTTTAATATAATAGATAGATTTCATATAAATAATACTCCCTCCGTTCCATTTAAATAGCCTTTTTTTTTCGGTACAGAAATTAAAAGCTGTGAGTGTAGAATGAGTTAGTGAAATGAATATTTTATTATTGAGTGTGAAAAAATTATCATTTTTGGAAAGGGGCCAATTTAGTTGGGACGCCGAATTCGGTAAGTGGGCCTATTCTAACAGGATAACAGGACGGAGGGAGTACTAATTACAAGAATATTAGTGAAACAAAAATCAATGACGATTTCGATTCCTTGTGATCACTAGTAATCATGCATGACAAGATTTTCCCATCAATTATCAAAAGAAAAAGTATAATTTGCGACAGGAAAACTGAATTTTGAATACAAAGGAAGGAGATTGTTTCTTGGTAGCTAACAGAGATTCTTCACAGCTACCAGGCTAACTGCACCAAAATCCTAGGTTGACTACAACTAGGAGTTATAACTTAGAAAATGCATTCAAATATCAGCTCAAATTAATTATAGAAAAAAACCATGATCGACAAAAACATATGTTTAACTTTGCTCTTCATTGTTGTTTCCCGCTGCTCTCTCCTCCGCAGCAGCTGCCATCAGTTCATCGAATTTTTCCGTCTTTCCAAGCACTATCTCAATCTAAATATCAACAACAAAATCAAAAAATTACGAAGCTTCAGCAGAAACAAAGTAGCAGTATGCTAAACATGTTAACAACAATCCACAACCACCAGAGGCAGAAGGGGAGGGTGGCCAAACGAAAATGAGAAGAATATTAGCAAAACCAAATATGAGAACTGACTGTTCAACTGAGGTTGTCTAAAATTTTAGCATACATGGAACAAAAAGATATTATATTCGATGTATCGTATTGAATTAGAAGGCCAGAATCAATAATCATAGTGAGACCAGTTAAATCTTCAAAAGAGATGTTTTCTACACATGGTCGAAATCTCTAATGCACTTCAACTACAACCTTCATTAAAGAATAGACATATGAACTTTTAGATTACAAACTTACTTTGGCTTTTGAGATGGGTCGCCCTCTAGACTCATCTCTGATTTCAACAGTAGAAGTCATAATCTCTGTGGTGCCAACATTATTTTTGTCAACATAAATAGAACAAACTATAGACAATCAAAGAATTGGCAACTATAAGATAGAAACAAATAGTTAACACTGAGAGTCTTACTCTTCTCAACTGCAAATCCATTATTCTTCAGGATCTCAGCAACACTGACAACTGTTGAAATAGCTGCAAATGTATGAAAAAGAGCAATTATCAATCATAATAAACTATGGGACATTGAAAGAACAATTCGAAACGACTGTAAAACATGAAACTAAAAATGATAACTGAACATACAACAACCTTCAAATATTTTCAGAATTCACAATCTGCCAATACAAGGTGATTGAGCAAAAGTACATGACTAGATGGTTACTTGGACATGATACTTTTGAAGATAGCTATTCTTAAAACGAATCTATTGGTCTTTAACTAAATACAAATCTAGTCTTCCAGTATCATTGTCAGGCGCAAACAATAACTATTAGCAACAAATAAATACTCCCTCCGTCCCACTTCAATTGTCCACCTTTCCTTTTTTGTCCGTCCCATTTAATTGTCCACTTACTTAAAATGGAAAAATAATACCCACTCACTAATAAAATACTAATTTCCTCTATCTCTATTCGCATTGGTTATTGTGCCAAAAGTAAAGTGGACAATTCATATGGGACTGAGGGAGTATAACTAAGCTAGTCCAGTGTACTTCTCATCATATTATTACAAGAGAAGGAATGGAAAAAAAAAAGAGCAGTGTGGCGCAGGGGTAAACTGAAAATTGAATAAGTTCAAAGACATCTTAAAAGTAAATTTTGTTTACGTCAAAATTGGAAAAAAGAAAAGAAAAGAAAAAATAAGAATGGCTGTTTGAAATTAAGCATCCACAGAAATCAATAATAGCTTGAAATGAAGCCAGGGCTAGACTAATGAAGAAAAGGACCAAATGTTAATAACACAGGTATAAACTTTCTATGGAGCAATATATGAAATAGTATTAAACTCACTATTTAAAAACTCACTCATATCAATAGCCATAACAAAACCTAACCCAATATTATTGACGATATCTTTGTGCCTCCCATCATAAAAAAATGCAAATTTTTTAGCTCAACAAAAAGGATGTAGAAAGAAGATAAAACGCATCTGACGTATACAGCATATAAATGGGGGCGAAAATAATACCCATCCCAAGAGCCGAAAGCTCCACCTCGTTGTGCTGCTGCATGTACCTCTGCACACAATCGAAATACCCCAACATCAGATCCACAAAACAGAAAATAGATTCATTACACCAACAATTCGTCGTAACACGGAGAGGAAATTCAAAAAAATAAAAAATAAAAAATTCCGTAATAGTAAAATACCTTTGCGAGATTGACGTAGAAGAAGAGCGGCTTCTTGGTGTTGGAGACCTGGATTCGATTCTTCTTCTGAGTATCTCCGGCGATGGCAATGTTGTTCACTCCCTCTGTGATTTCCTCCATTTCTATACTCTGAAAAAAGGGCAACGATCGACTGAATTGATTTGAGCAACAACCACAAAACGTTGAAGAGATATGGATGGATTGGAATGAGAAACGAAAAATCAAAAGTGTAGAAGTAGGAATTGGTTGGCTATAAATACAGGGATTGGAGTAAGAATAGTGGGGAGATAGGAATTTAGCTTTATTTTCCTGTGTAGGAGAGGAGGCTGCGGCCTCATTCATTCCTGTGTTTGCCCATCTTTGTTGGTTTCCCTGTTTTGCCCCTCTTTAGGGTTTCCTTGTTACCCCCAATTAGGATTGTTCTGGAAAGCTACTCAAATATTAATTCAATAAAAATTTGTTCAAGATATTTAATAAAGTTTATTCATTAATTGGACTAAACTTAAGTGGCATTAGTATAGTTAGGGATGTCAATCGGGCTAACCCGTCGGGTTTCGGGCTAACCCTATCGGGTTGCGGGCTATTCGGTCCGGGTTGAATCGGGCTGAATTTTTTTCGGGCTAAAAATTCTTGAACCTAACCCTAACCCACCGATTTTCGGGCTGACCCGTCGGGTTGGCAAGATTTACGAGTTTACTTTTGTAAAGATTTTCTTAAAATATTTTAACAACCCCTAAAACAAAATAAAAATGAAAATGAGGAACCAACATAAATAAAAGACATTAGACAACAATATCTTCGCAAAAAAATAGTGATAAGTAGATAAAAGGTTGGTCAATCATAGTTTTAAAAAAATATCAATCCTTATATGCGAACTAATTTAAGTATTAGAAGTACATTCTTCAACATATTAAATGATAAAATAGAGATTATAAAATTAAATGTAGCTTTCATTTGGGTGAACTTAACAACGAAAGATTTATAAAGGTGCTTGAAAGGAAAATGAGTAACACGCTAATTACGAGAGTGACGAGTGGAAGACTGTGAAAGAGGAAGAAAGGGAGGATTTTTCGATTTGAGGGTAATGGACTACGTCATTGTGAGAGATAGATGAGATTTTGTGTGACGAAAAATTAGGTTTAGAGAATTGGGTTTTTGAGTATAGTAGGATATAAATAATATTAGAAATAATAAAATATTATATATATATATATATATATATATATATATATATATAATTAAATATTGCCGGACCTACGGGCCGACCCGCAACCCACCGGGCTCAACCCGTTCGGGCCGCCAACCCGTCGGGTTCAACCCGTTCGGTTAAAAATGATTTCGGGCTGGAAATTTTTTACCCTAACCCGCATTTTAACCCACGGTTTCGGGCTAACCCATCGGTTTCGGGCTTTATTGACATCCCTAAGTATAGTAATTGATTCCTAAATTAAAAGTAATATAAAATATAAATTTGATATTTTTATAATTTAAAAGTGATAAGTATGATTGATATCCGATTAACTTTACTTAGAAGAAAAGAAATTAAATTTAAGTAAAATACGAAATTCTATTAGAATAATATTTTTTTAAATATAATTGTAATACCCCGTATTTAAATTTCGATCTTGTCTAAATAGTTCGAATGTAACAGTGAATTTATCTCAATTGAGAAATAATTGGGAATGTTTTAATTGAATTTTGGAGATTGGAATTCAGATTTATATTCATATTTTGAGAGATTTGGAGGATATTATGGAAATAATAATGTGTTGGAGAATGGAATTTGGATGTTTATGCATGTATTTTTGGAGTTATTGTATTGGGAATTGTTATATATGTATATACACATATACATGTATAGATGGGGGAGTATAATATAATTACTACCTTTATCATAATTAATTAGGCATGTATAGATATAATAATACTATATATTATATAGTTAATATATGAGTATATACCATATACTCCCTCCGTCTCAAGTAAATTGTCCACATTTCCTTTTTCGTCTGTCCCACAATATTAGTCCACTTTCCTAAAATAGCAAATTTTTTACACTCATCAATAAAATATTCATCCCACTATCACCCACTACTACTCACATGCATTGGTTATCGTGTCCGGTCAAATGTGGACAATTTGACCGGGACGGAGGGAGTATTATTATTTCCTTACCTTGTTTCCATCGAGAGAAAGAGAGAGAGAGCAGAGAAGCTCCAATTCAGACACCACCACCTCGCCACCCTCCCTTTCCGACGAGCCACCGGCCGGCTCCGGCCACCATAGGACGCGAGACCACCACCATTTGAAAGCTGACTCTTCAAGCTTTCTATCGAGCTACAGTGGAGCTCGTAAGGTTGAGAATCGAGGGAGTTATCGCCGATTGAAGTGGGGTGAGTTTTGTGTGCGATTTTTCAGATTTGATTCTTGTAATTCGTTTTTCCGACCGTTAATCGACATATGGATGTTAGATTCGTGTTCCTGGAAGTGTAGAGAGTATTCGGACGTCGAGGTTTGAAGGATTCGTCGCCGGAAATCACCTCGCGCTGCCGCTGCCGCCGTCGACGTTTTCCGGTGAGCTCACTCCCAATCTCTTTTTCTTGCGTTTAATTGGTGATTTAAGGGTAGATTCGGGTTCCTTACGGCCTTAGGACTTTGATTCAGTGATTGCATGTTGAATCGGGGTAGTTGTTAGTGTTTTACAGCGAGTTGCAGGTCTCCGATCGCGAGTCGTCGCCGGAGAAGACAATCTCCGTCGATCGACGGGATAGCTTCGTCGATCGACGCAGCAGGAGGAGCTCGTCGATCGACGGGACATCCCAGTCGATCGATGCGTCGGCCAGAGGCCATCGATCGACGGGAGGTGTCCGTCGATCGACGCCGAGTTCAGAGGGAGGGGAAAGACGTTGTGTTCTTATTCTTTCGAATCCGTTTGTTTACGATTTAGATGTAATTTCCTATATATATATGTATCGTATTGACTCGAGAACCTTATTCGGTTGTAGGAACTTGAACACAAGGATTGAGCGAGCTCATTCTAGCAGGAAAAACATCTAACAAGCTGATAACGAGGTGGGAAACTATTTCAAACTATAAATCAAATGCGTGTTTTCTTTTCAAAATGTGGGATTAAAATGTTTTACTTTTAAATTTAACTGCTATGCATGTTTTGTGTTGTCATTCTGTCCTCTGTCGTTTCCCGTCGACAGAGAGTAAAATAATGAGTTCGGAACCAGTTTCTTATAACTGCGCTAGAACTTCATTAGTAGTATGGGGTAGCGACACCATATGATGGGATTATGAAGATATAAGGGGAACATGTTATGAGGTCGGAGATTTGATGATATGATTGTAATGATGTTGATGAATGATTGTGAATTGTGATTTAATAAGCGATCGGGTCTCAAACAGGATTTCTGAGACTAGTGCACTCTAAATGACAGTAGGTTGAGTGTGTACTCATTCCTTACTAGTCATCGTAACTTGGAAGTCGGCCAGCTTCCAGTTACAAAACCGAACAGATATGACAACACTAAAAATAATGGGTGTGTGAGTAAAATGATTTGGCTAGCACGGTTTATTTCAACAAAACCCCGTGTTTAGCTGTGTGTGTTGCATAGCATGTTCATATTTATAATGTATGTTTTCGGGCACTGTTTCTCATTGGGTACGAAAGTACTCAGCCCCTCGCGATATTTCTAAATCGTGCAGGTTAAGCAGCAGGAATGGAGGTAGCGGGTGTAAGCAGAAGAAGAAGAATAAGTGTTTTTGAGGAAAATGTACAGATCCTGTGACATGTATCTCCATATACATGTCACCATCACGCTATACACACAGCTGCACCGCTCTCTGAAAACCCTTCCTTCTTTTGAATGTTTTAATGACTGAAATTCTGTTAAATTTTCAGACTCGAAGGATTATTTCAACTGTTAAACTATTTTATATTTGAAATTGAAGTTTCTTTCTTATTTGCATATTTGAATTGCACATCGAAAACCTGAAACATCAATGTAACGCGGCTCCATATTGGAAGGTCAGATGGGGGCGTTACAGAGGTGGTATCAGAGCGAGGTTTTCAAAAATTTTAAAAGGATTTCAAATTTCTATGAAAACTTTGAGTCATAGAGGTGTTTTATTTGGGAAAAGATCGTGAGAAATACACTCCATGCTTACACCCTACTCCATCCTGCGCTACCAGAGGTATGTTTTCAAGTTTTGAAAGTTTTTAAGTTTCTAAAGTTCAAAAGTTTCCCCTACTTGCAATTTCAGTACAATTTGGATGATTTGAAACCGTATGAGTGTTTGGAAATGATTGAAATTTGAAATGGAAATTGAATTTATTTATGGAGTGAAAAGGGTGGATTGATTGCATTGAGTTGAATCTTATGGTTGAACCAAAAATGTTGATGTTGTGAATGTTGAAAATGGTTGGAAAGTTTTGATTTTGAGGATGGGAATTTGATGATTGAAAGGTGTTGATGTTTTGATGTGAAATTTTTTTTTATGTTTTGGCACCGGTGAGGTGACCACTTGGAAAATGTGAGTTAATTGTGAAGTACTAATTTGATATTTGAATAAATTACAAGTAACCAAACCTCAATAATATGGCTATAGATGCATTAGAGAATAATGAGCTATATAGTGATATGATCTGCTATTGAGTGGAAGGATAACCTGAATGAACTGAACTGAATTATTGTGGGCCTTAAAAAGGCGTTGACTTGATTTGGTGTGGAAATTGAAAATTTCCTGGATTGTTGGTTTAATGGGTTGTGAGAGTTGGTTGACTTGTAGAAACTACAAGTGAGTATGTGATTGTACAGAATGTACATAGTAATGGTTGGATGTATTAGACTCGAAGCGAGTCAGTGTGTGTGAGGATCCGAGGGAACCTCAGTTGGGTGTGGTGTAATTATTATATATGACCTCGTACTGACTGTTTATTATATGTTTTGGTGACAGATGGCATCACATGATCGATTAGTGAGACGTTTCCGAGAGCGACTTCCTTTCATTGAGGATAACCTCGCAGGAGCTTTAGTGGAGTATTTGGAATTATGGAAAAGAGTACGCCATCGGGGAGTGACAGATAGAGAGGCGATGGAGTTAACCATGAACCTCATGCCGGAAAGATGGACTAGATGGGTAGTATCAATGGCTAGGTGGCATTCTGATAGCGAGACAGGTACCGCGAGGAGTTATGAACGTTTTATGGGGGATTTGCTTCAGAGGGTAGTTGCTGAGGGGAACCCTTCGCCAGCATCTTCTAGAGGTACAGAGGTATCTCGGACCAGGGCATCGTCACCTGAGTACACTCCAGCTTCACCACCAGCGCCAGCTAGTGTTCAGATTGCACCGGTTCATGCCCCTACTTCGAGACGGAGAGTACGACCTGTGCCTAGTACTCCGACAGCGGCATACATGCCATTTCCGCCTGGATATCCGCAGGGAGGGATTTATGATCCATATGCACTAGGCAGCATGTCCATGACTACGGTACAGTCACCTACTCAGTATCAGGACCCGACGATGTCTACAGGAGATCACAGACCACCAGTTCCGTCATATCCGCAGTCACAGTGGGATGTAGGAGGACCCAGTCATGCCGTGCCAGCTCAGGATTCAGGTCATGATAGTGCAGAGATGTGGCCCCGGCCGACACCTAGTGGACAGGAGGACATGTTTGGCGGATATGGGACTATACACGGTTATGGGTCGAGGCAAGCGCCGATCTGTGTGTCCAGTGATACCGAGGACAGTCGGGGCAGGAGGACGGATGCTCCAGATGGAGGAGAGAGACCAATGGAGGCTGAGGATAATGAAGAGGAGGAGGATCCGTCTGAGGGATCTGAGGGATCCGATTGACAGATTTGACGACTTTGTTGTTTAGTTATTTGTATTCTATATTGAACTTTTTCCTGTCATTGAACACTTTGTCGTTGTATTGTTGACTCTTATTATGATGATTTTGTTGGAAGATTTATGATTATATTTTGGAACCTCTTTTGATTATGGATGAGATGAGTGGAATATTTAAAAGCTTTGAGTGAGTAATGAATGGGTGTTAAGAGATTGTTGACAAGATGGATGTTATACGGTGAAATTAATTTGGAATTTATGAATTAATGTTATTTTGCAGAATAGAGTAATGGAATTTATTGAGCCAGGAAGAGGGAGAGGCCGAGGCCGAGGCAGAGGCCGAGGTAGAGGAAGAGGCAGAGGCCAAAGGGGCCGAGGGCGTGTGAGAGCCATCCCACAGCCGATTTATGAAGAACCCCATTGGGAAGAAGTCCCGGCAAACCAAGATTTTGAGGGGTTAGAAATTTTGTCAAATGATGAAGAGGCTGCAGAACAACATGGACCAATTCCGCCACCTCAAGGATATGCACCAGAAATCCCAACAGTTATGTGGGTAGAGATGTTCAGGAAACAACACCCACCGACTTTTGATGGTACAGAAGGACCCACCGCCGCTGAGGATTGGGTCAGAGAACTCGAAAAGATATTTAAACACATGAGGTGCTCCGAAGAAGAGAAGGTGAATTGCATGTCCTATCAGCTTAAGGGTAAGGCTGATAGATGGTGGGAGACTTATGCTAAGTCTATTGCACCAGCAGAAAGGGACCACATCAGCTGGGAGAGCTTCAATGGAGCATTTTTCGAGAAGTATGTTCCTAAGCAGTACCGGAGGGAGAGAACAATTGAATTCTTTTGTTTGAGCAGGGAAAGCTGTCAGTTGAAGAATATGATACAAAGTTTGGTGAGCTTCTGCAAATGGCACCACATCTGGTGGATACGCCGCAGAAGATGGCTGATAAGTTCCGAGATGGGTTGCGTAAGGACATTCGTACGCAGTTGGCCACTATGAAGGGATTAAGTTATCAGGAATTGCTGAGCCACGCATTGGACATTGAGGCATCACAGACTATGAAGGAAATGCCTGAATGGGGAGCGCATGAGGTGCAAGCTTCTGGATCGAACCAGAAGAGAAAATTTGAGGAGCCGCCAAGGCAATTTATTCAGGGTCAAGGTAGCCAGAAGCGCCATGACCAGGGCAGACTGCAGAATTTTCAAGGAAGGCCAAATCAGCAGAACTTCCAAAGGTTCAACCCTAACCCTCCCCAATTTCAGAGGCGTGATCAAGCTGGGCCGCAAAACTGTCAAAGATGTGGCAGAAAACACACTGGAGGATGTCAAGGGAATGTGGTTAGATGTTTTAACTGTGGAGGTCAAGGCCATTATGCTAGCAACTGCTCTACACCGCCAGCCCAGGGAGGCAACCGTCAGAATTTCCAAAGACCCGGGAATCAGCAGTTGAGAGCAATCAGGGGTCACCGTCAGCCTTGGAGAGGCAATGTTGGAAATCGAGGAGGAGGTCGGCAGGGTAATCAGGCGCCGCCGAGGAACCAAGACGGGAACCAGCAAGGTGGGAACGAACAGCCGAGGAGAGCCAGAGCGTATGCCTTAGATGGAAACCAAGATGATGGTAATCTGGCAGGTATGGGATGCATTAATGATATACCTGTTATGGTATTATTCGATACTGGAGCATCGCATACATTCATTTCATCTGCATGTGTTGAGGCATTAGGACTTAAAGTAGAAAAGAACAGTCAGGACTTGAACGTAGCAATACCTTCAGGAGAAACAACTACTTCTACTTTAGTGTGCCGAGACTTGAGAATCAAGATGAACGAGAATGAAATTCAAGTAGCTGAACTGAACGTTTTGGATATTTGTGACGTAGATGTAATCCTAGGAATGGATTGGTTGTCAGAGAACAAGGCGACGATTTTGTGTCGTGAGAGAAGAGTGATCATTCCTCAGCTAGGAAATGAGGAGGCCTTTGTACATGGATTTAAGAGGAGGCAGAGAGTACCCGTGATTTCAGCGATTCAAGCAACGAAGTTGTTGCGTAAGGTCGGGAATCAAGCCTTCTTAGTATATCTGGAAGGAGAAGAGAAGCCTGAACTGACTGTACAAGATGTTCCAATAGTAAAAGAGTTTGAAGACATATTTCCAAAGGAACTACCGGGATTGCCACCAAACAGGCAGGTAGAGTTCACCATTGATCTGGAACCGGGTGCAGCACCAATTTCTAAAGCGCCGTACCGCATGGCCCCAAAGGAGTTACAAGAACTGAAGGTTCAGCTTCAAGAGTTGTTGGACATGGGTTATATCAGGCCAAACGTGTCACCATGGGGTGCACCGGTTCTGTTCGTTAAGAAGAAGGATGGGTCGATGCGTATGTGCATTGATTATCGGGAGCTGAACAAGTTGACTTTGAAGAACAGATATCCATTGCCGAGGATCGATGATCTTTTCGATCAGCTCATGGGAGCTAAAGTATTTTCTAAGATCGATCTTCGATCAGGATACCACCAGTTGAGAATTCGGAAAGAGGACATACCAAAGACAGCGTTCAGAACTAGATACGGTCACTACGAGTTTGTAGTAATGCCGTTTGGACTTACGAATGCTCCTGCAGTATTCATGGACTTGATGAATCGAGTATTCCATCCATATCTGGACAACTTTGTTTTGGTATTCATAGACGATATTCTGATATACTCGAAGAGTGAAGCCGAGCATGAGCAACATCTGAGAACGATTTTACAGACTCTGAGAGACAAGAAATTGTATGCTAAATTCAGCAAGTGTGAATTTTGGCTATGAGAAGTGACATTCTTGGGTCACATTGTTTCGGCAGACGGAATTAAGGTAGATCCAGCTAAGATTCAGACAGTGATGGACTGGAAATCACCAACTACGCCGAACGAAATTCGTAGTTTTCTGGGATTAGCCGGTTATTACAGAAGATTCATCGAGGGCTTCTCGAAGATTGCGAGGCCGATGACCCAGTTACTACAGAAGAATGTCAAGTTTGAATGGACACAGGAATGTGAGGAAAGTTTCCAGAAATTGAAGCAGTTGTTGACGACTGCGCCAGTTTTAGCAGTGCCAGAGCCAGATGAGAATTTTGAAGTTTATACTGATGCTTCGAAGAACGGATTGGGTTGTGTTTTGATGCAAGACGGAAAGGTGATAGCTTACGCATCAAGGCAGTTGAGGCCGCACGAAGTAAACTATCCAACTCATGATCTAGAATTAGCGGCAGTGATTCATGCGCTAAAAATCTGGAGACACTATCTCTACGGGGTGAAGTGTGCCATATTCACAGACCACAAGAGTTTGAAGTATTTCTTCGAACAAAAGAACCTGAATATGAGGCAGAGAAGATGGTTAGAACTCGTGAATGACTACGACTTAACCATAAATTATCACCTAGGCAAGGCAAATTCAGTAGCAGATGCCTTGAGCAGGAAAGGAGAAGCTCAGTTAGGCTGTATGCTTACAAGAGAAGACAATTTGATCAAAGAATTGAGAGGCTCAGTTTAGAAGTAATATCACCTTCCGAGAGAAAGAGGTGTGATTTGGTAACATTGACAATAGTGTCGGATTTAAGAGAAAGAATTATCGAGGCACAGAAAGGAGACGCGGAGATTGAGAAGTTGCGTCAGAAGCTGAATGTCAAGCCAGTGGGAGAATATCGGGAAGCACCTGATAGCGCACTGTTGTTCAGAGACAGAATCTTAGTGCCAAGCAGTGAAGAGCTAAGGAATGAGATTTTGAGTGAAGCACATGATACGCCGTATACCGCTCACCCAGGAAGTACTAAGATGTACCAAGATCTAAAAACTAAGTACTGGTGGGATGGTATGAAGAAGGATGTAGCCTTGTATGTGGAGAAGTGTTTGGTTTGTCAGCAGGTCAAGGCACTACATCAACGGCCGTATGGAAAGTTGCAGCCGTTAGACATCCCTGAATGGAAATGGGAGCACATCACCATGGATTTCGTGACAGGATTACCGAGGTCACAGAAAGGAAATACGGTGATATGGGTTGTTGTGGATCGTCTAACGAAGAGTGCTCACTTCTTACCGATTAAGGTAAACTATGGATCAGATAAGCTAGCTCAGATCTATGTCCGAGAGATAGTCAGACTGCACGGAGTGCCGAAGTCAATTACGTCTGACAGAGATGCAAAGTTTACATCTCGCTTTTGGAAGAGTTTACAACAGGAGTTGGGTACACGCTTGAATTTTAGCACGACATTTCACCCACAATCGGATGGTCAGTCTGAGAGGACCATTCAAACTCTCGAAGACATGTTGAGAACCGTGGTGTTAGACCGAGGGAGTAGTTGGGAGCCAATTTTGCCTTTGATTGAGTTTGCTTATAACAATAGTTATCAGGCAACCATCGGAATGGCTCCTTATGAGGCGCTATATGGAAGAAAGTGTCGTTCACCTCTATATTGGGACGAGGTAGGAGAACGAAGATTGTTGGACCGGAAGCAGTGAATGAGATGATTGAGATAGTCCGGCAAATCAGGGAAAGAATCAGAGAAGCGCAGAGTAGACAGAAATCTTACGCCGATTCTAGGAGGGCAGAGTTATGTTTTGAAATTGGGGATAAGGTTTTCCTCAAAGTTTCACCCTCCAAGGGAATAGTACGTTTTGGGGTAAAAGGAAAACTGAGACCGCGCTATGTGGGACCATATGAGATATTAGAGCGCATAGGTCCAGTGGCGTATAGATTGGCTTTACCCCTAAATATGAGCGATATTCACAGTGTGTTTCACGTGTTACAACTGAGAAAGTACGTACACGACCCGAAACACGTGATCCGTCAGGAAGAAGTGATTCTTAATCCGAACTTGCAGTATGAAGAAAAGCCAGAGGCTATTATGGACCGAAAGATGCAAGAGCTCCGGAATAAGTCAATTCCGCTTGTTAAAGTGCTATGGAGACATCATGGGCACGAGGAAGCGACATGGGAGCTAGAGGACAAGATGAGAGAGAGATATCCCGAGCTTTTTGAAGCTATAAAAATTTTCGGGACGAAAATTTTTATAAGGGTGAGGGGATGTAATACCCCGTATTTAAATTTCGATCTTGTCTAAATAGTTCGGATGTAACAGTGAATTTATCTCAATTGAGAAATAATTGGAAATGTTTTAATTGAATTTTGGAGATTGGAATTCAGATTTATATTCATATTTTGAGAGATTTGGAGGATATTATGGAAATAATAATGTGTTGGAGAATGGAATTTGGATGTTTATGCATGTATTTTTGGAGTTATTGTATTGGGAATTGTTATATATGTATATACACATATACATGTATAGATGGGGGAGTATAATATAATTACTACCTTTGTCATAATTAATTAGGCATGTATAGATATAATAATACTATATATTATATA
>JAPKLW010003170.1:0-42521 GCA_026898455.1 Plectranthus barbatus | reverse complement strand
GGCTCTGTTGGCTCTTGGGTCTGTTGCATGTTGGTTCTGTTGGCTCTGTTGTTCGGTTAATTGTTGGATCTGTGGGTTGATTCATTGTTGGCTCTGTGGTTCTTGGCTTTCTTGGCTCTGTTGGCTCTGTTTGTATGTTGGATGGGTCTGTGTTGCATGTTGGTTGGCTCTGATTCGGTTGGTTTGGATTCATGCTCTGTTTGCATGATTTGGTTGGCTCTGTGTTGGCATGATTGTTGTTGGCTGTTGGCATGTTGGTTTGGTTGATCTGTTGTGGGATTTTGAGGCTTTTGATCTGAAATGATAAATTTTTTTTTTGGCCACACACTTTGTAAAAAACAAACACATTGTTGATGAGCTGAGCAATGAAATGTGTTTTAAGATGTTTTGATCTGGTTCCATTCATTTCCTGGTTAAACATTTCAGATAAGCAAGCTATAGCATAATGCATTACATTCATGATTTCTTGCTTTAACTTTGTTCTTAGCTTCAGGATGCATGCATTACAAAAATGAGCTGCATGTGTATATATGTGTAAGCTTTACAAAAAATAAAAGGAAGCCTAATTACTGTGAAAACATGTCTTCCCCTTGCATCCCTAGGTCAGAGATCAGCCTCTGTATTCCATCTGTTTGCCCTGCATCAATTAACAACTGACTGCATCAATTAACAACTGAATGCTCTCTTGAACCAATTCCTTGGGTATTTCTAAATTTGTTGGTAATTCATTGGCCAATTATAATGAATTCTTCTTCATGTGTGGAACCTTGTATGAGTTGCATCCCTTCACTTTCAGAATTTCATGTAGGCAACACTGTAATGATAAGAACACCTTGTTTAGGGTCATTGTTTCAAGTGTGTTGTAGCTACTTATAACTGCACTCACTAGCTCCTCTGCATCCCTGCATGCTTGTTGCTGTTGTAGACTCTGAATTGCTCTGAAAAATCCTAGTTCATTAACATTACAATCAGGACTATTTGGTGGTTGTTGCACTAGAGATATGTTAAACCCATCAGATTGTGCTATTGCTTGAAAATCTAGGTCAGAATTGTTGATATGTGGCTTTGCATTGTCCTGTTGTATGTAGATTGTCTTACTTAGACATGCAGGCCATTTTGCTTTTATTTCTGGTACAATCTGAAAATATAGGCATTAATTTAAGTGAGAAGGATGAAAATTAGACAAAATAAACATGAATGACAATTTTAAAATGCAAACTGTATACCTGATTGATTAAGCAATCCTTTATCACTTGCTTAGTGATTGAATTTATTGGCTTAGTCTCCATAGTCCGTGCAACCCTCTTCTTGCTGTTTCTTTTTGCCATCAACTCTTCAGTGAATGGCCAAATGCCAATTTTACCATCAAATACAACACTGCCATCCTCTGAAAATACAGGCCTAGACACAGCACACATGAACATAACCTTTGGTATGAACTTCTTGCTTTTGCATGCTCTGTGTACTTCTTGTTCAGATTGGGTGATGTAGTATATGTGGGTCGTTTTGGTTAAATAAAACCATTTCTCATCAATATGAATGACATTCTCCATTGGCTTGAATCTTAGGATGTTCAATGCATTGTCATATTCTATAGCTTGCAAACTGAAACTTAACCTAGAGAACTTGTTTGGAGCTGTCAAAGCTGGCTTAATGGCATTTGTGTGTGCATTGATCAGATGTGAGTTTGCCCATCTTTCCACCACAGATTTAGGAACACTTAAAATGTCTGCTAATGCTCTAATTATTCCTCTTTTTTGATAATGTATCTGAGCAATTTGATCAAAGTTTACCTGATGTTTTACTTGTTGGATTCTTATGAATCTCTTGCCCACCACATGCATAATTTCACCTCTTTCTCTATGCCCTTTTGCAGTTTCCCAGATCCGTGAAACTGTTTTTCGGCACACATTGAAGGTTGCAGCTGCTTCATTTACCTTGCCCCTTCCAGGCTTCCCATCAATGCTGTTTACTAGCAAAAACTGCAGAATCTCCTCTTTTTTGGAATCTGAAAGATCCCTTTTGCCCCCATTTGAATGTAGAAATTCTGAAATGTTTAATTTCTTAGAAAACATCTTGTATTTATAGAACATGTCCAACTTAGAATGTTGTAAAATTTGAAATTTGGCACCCTTTATTTTTGGGTCGAAAGTTTCCCTCTTTTTTTTTGGAAATTTTACCCTTTTGGTAATTGTGTGCATCCACTAACAATATTCTAATGTTTTTTAATGCATTTTAATTTTAATTTATTCAGTTGCCTTGGTTCCTGTGTCCCTTCCTATGGGACTAATAGGAAGGGACAAAGGGAGTATTTTGGTAAATTCGGGCACTACATTTCATCAATTACTACTATTTTAAAATAATTACTATAAATTTACTAATATTATTGTATTAATAATACTCCCTCTGTCCTGCCAGATTAGTCAATATTTCCATTTTTGTCTGTCCCACCAGATTAGTCCACTTTTCTAAAATGGAAAAAAATCTTCAAACATCAATAAAATATTAATTTCACTACACTCATAAACATTGATTTTTGTGTCGAAACCAAACTGGACTAATCTAATGGGACGGAGGGAGTAATGTATAATTAATTATATTTATATATTATAATTATATTATACTAGAATATATATTTAATTACTAACTTAATTATTATAGTATGTGAATTAAAAAATAATAAATTTGGGAAGAAGATGTGTGTATGAGAATGAAAGCCTTCCATATATGGAGAGGAAGGGTGATTCCCACATTTTAGGGAATCATTTGGATCCTATTGTTCCCTCATATCAACATGTGTCGGTTTTTAATTTATTTTTATGAAAATCCAATTTTATCCTAATTATTAATTATTTCATAATTTAGTTTATAATATGTAATTTGTCAGAAAAGAGCAAAAAGCATCACTAAGGCACTAATCAAGTGTCATTATCTTTAAATAAAATTCTAAGATTATTTAAAATTAAAAAGTGATAACTAAATAAAAGTAGATAAAATAAACACATGAAAACATTAAAAAGCTAAAAAAAAAAGTGATTAAAAAATGGCAGAGACGTCGTGTTTGGAGTTTAGACATAGCATGTGTTGCAACTCCTCGATGCAGGGGATCCTGATCCCTGGTTTTTCTGTATATAAATAATAATAATTGGTAAACCAATAATTCATATCAAAATATCAAGATATTATATTGCATCATATTTTGGTTGCACTAGTTGACAAAGCAGAGGTTAATAATTCGTATCAATCATTTCTCTATCTCTGTAGCATTTTGATTTCTGCAACTTGAGAGAGAGAGAGAGAGAGAAATACTTGAGAAGTTTGGAGATCGATCATGGCGGCCTATGCAGCTCTTGTTTCGGTTATGCAAATCATTGACCAGATCGAGCACCACCCTCGCCCTCCGATCTCTCTCGACAAGAAACAAGTTGAATCTCTCACTAAAAATGTCACTTTCTTGCAAGAATTTCTGGAAAGTTATCCTCATATTGGGGAGAATGAAGAAGGACAAGCCATGGAGAGTCGAATTGCAGATGCAGCTTTTGCAGCTGAAGATGTGATCGAATCACATGTAGTGGATGAGATTCTTGCCGAATCCACAAATCATGGCCCAAGTATCGAATTCTGCCAACGCCTACGAGGTGATGGAGATCAAAGAGAAGATGGGAGTCCGAGTCCGAGTCCAACATCATCAGCTGCAGAGGAGCTCTGCATCTTATTCCATGGTGGGCTTTGACGAAGCTTTACTCGAGATCTTGGGTATGCTCGTTGGAGAAGAAGCTGGCCGCAAAATCATCCCCATCACAGGCATGGGCGGCATCGGTAAGACCACTCTTGCCACAAATGTTTATCAGCACCCTCTTATCAAGGAGCATTTTGATATTCATGCTTGGGTTACAGTTTCTCAAGAGTATAATGCCGAACTCATTCTTAGCGAGCTTCTTTGTCAAGCAAAAAAAATTAAGGAAGTTTCAAGTGAAATGAATGAGCATGAAATAGGAGAAAATCTGTACAAATATTTATGGGGTAGGAAGTATTTGATTATCTTGGATGATATATGGAACATTGAAGCATGGAACAAGATAAAATTCTTCTTTCCTGAAAGCATGAATGGTAGCCGAATACTAGTAACTACGAGGCTGTCAAACTTGGCTCGTGATTTGACCAACTCTCACGGCCTTGCCATGAAACTCTTAGGCATGGATGAGAGTTGGGAATTGTTTTCAAAGATTGTGTTTGCAGAAGAAGGGTGTCATCTCGAGCTGGAGGAGACTGGAAAGAAGATTGTAGCAAACTGTAGAGGACTTCCTTTGTCAATTGCTGTGATCGGGGGGTTCTTGGCGAAGTCTGATAGTGAGAGAGAACAATGGGAACATATAGAGGCAAACATGAGTTCGATTGTGAATTCTGAGAACGATGATTATTGCCTCAAAATATTACAGTTGAGCTATAATCAGTTGCCGGTTCATCTGAAACCATGCTTTCTTTACATGGGAGTGTTCGAAGAAGACAGCGAAACCCGGATCTCGAAGCTTGTCAGGTTATGGGTTGCAGAAGGATTTGTGAAACCGATCATAGGCAAAGAATTGGAAGAGATTGGGAAGGAGTATTTAAAGGATCTCGTTGATAGAAATCTTGTTTCTATCACTACGACGCGTACCGGTGGAAGAAAGAGTGTCAAAATTCACGATCTATTGAGGGACTTGTGCTGGAGACAAGCTCAAACAGAGAGGTTTTATAGCGTTGCTGGACCCAAACGTAGGGTTGACACCCAATCACGTCGTTTAATTCTTTCTGATAGTGTGGAGGAGAAAGATGACGTACTACTATCTATGAGCCATGCCCGTTCTATAGTCACCCATTTTCATGAGATTGCGTTTGCTTTGCCACCCGATCATAGATTGTTGAGGATATTTGGAGCTTGTGATGAGTCGCTCTGGGTTGATGAAGAAGACGAGTTTGTGCTAGTTAATCTGAGGTACCTTAAAATTGGATTCCGTGGACTGAATTCCAAGTTTGCTGCTTCATTCCACCTCCTCTGGAATCTGCAAACCATCATCATCGGAAACTACGGCACCAGTCGCTGTTTCTATCCACCAGCTGAGATCTGGAGAATGCGTCAGCTGAGGCACGTTATAGTATTATGGAAATCGGTCTCTCTCCTTCTGCCAGATCCTCCCGCATGCAACGGGCCAATAGATGATGTGTTGGAGAATCTACAAACGCTCATCACAGTGAAAGACTTCAAATGCAGCCAAGAGGTGATTAAGAGAATCCCCAATATCAAGAAACTGGCGATAAAATACGAAGGCAAGGTTGGGGAAACTTGTCTCAACAACCTTGATCGCCTCAATAAACTCGAATCGTTCAACTGCACATATTCTCCGGATCTTGAGCTAGATGGGATTAGGTTTCTGCAGAGCCTCACCTTCCCGGAGTCGCTCAAGAAGTTGACTCTGTGGTCCAACGATGGTCATTGGGAAGACATATTGGGGAAGATAGGTTTGTTGCCGCTTCTTCACAAGCTACAAATTTGGGGTGGGTGTTTCAGAACGGGCATATGGGAAACAGTTGAAGGCCATTTCTCCAGCTTGAGATTGCTGGAAATTAATTATTGTGGTGGGCTGGAAGAGTGGATATCAGAAAGCTCCCACTTTCCACGGCTGGAGAAGCTTGTTCTTTGGAAATTGGAGAAGTTGCATGAGATCCCTTGGGGTATTGGAGAAATAGCCACAATGCAATCAATAGAATTGAGATTTTGCAGCAGATCTGCGGTGCTTTCAGCGAAGAGAATATTAGAGGAGCAAGAGGAGTTGTATGGGGAGGAGGAAGTAGGCCTTCGGCTTAAAGTTAATCTGAAATCTAGGCATGACCCCGTAATCAAGGAGCTGGTTAGTCCTAACATTGAGGTATCATGGTTGTAAAAATCGCTAGGTGCTAGTCGGGCGTTCGGGTGGGGCCTAGTGCCTAGGCGGTTTAAGCGGGGATTAGTCGTTTTCTAGGCGATAGTTAATCGGTATGTTAATTTTAATATCTTATATATATAATATATATTTATCAATTAATAAAAAGTAAGATTATCTAAATTTTAATTGATTTTTAAAAAATATATAAAAAATAGGCCGCTTGAACTGAGTAGGTGACGCGCATCATACTTAGTAGGCCAACTAAATGGCGTGTAGCGAGCTTGGCAGACCACCTAGATCGGCGCCTAGGCGGATTAGGCGGCCTAGTTACTCGTCAGACCGATTAGACACGGGAATTAGAGGGTAATCGGTTCGGTGGAGAACCGTCTAGTGCCTAGGCGGGGCCTAATCGGTCCTAGGTGGGGATTTTTACAACACTCCATATCATACTTCTAACTCCTAGCAGCATTTATCAGCGCCTGAAGATTTTATTATTTTAATATCTTATATTTCCATTAATGTTATTATTCATTCCACTTTAAAACTGTTAGTTTATATTTTGAGTTCCTATTGTTTCCTTAATCCTAATTATTAAAGGAGAATACAAATATTTTAAAGTTTTGAGTGTAGTTCTAATTATTTTTATTATTTTATGCATTGATTAAGGGTGTGCAAGATCCGATTTGACTCATTAATTAAGAATGTGAAAAGAAGCTCGCAAAATTATTTTACCAAGAAATACCTTAAGAAATTATAACATTATTAGTGCTATTATTCAACAATATATGTCAATGTTTATATGAAAATTTTGAAAAAGAGAAATACCATTAATCATTGTAAAGCATATATTTAAATATTATGAGAAACATCGATTATACTACATTATAATTGATATAATATACAATTTAAATGATATTATAAAAACGGCCTAGTCTGGCCAAAACAACCGGTTTTCTACCGCAAACAGTCGTCCAAATCAAATTATACGAAATGAATAAACGGTCTGAAAATGAAATATCAAAATGACATGGAAATCTTTGCAGAAGTTGTTGAATGAGAATGAAGTTTTATGTTACGGGGAATTATAAAGAAAAATTCTCTAGCAAATTTGACTGACATATAAATGCATTTATAGTGTTGGGGGAACCGACAACTCGACATTAGTATGATATTGTCCGCTTTGGGCCAAAGCCCTCACGGTTTTGCATGTGGGTATCTCTATCCCAAAATGCCTCATACTAATGGAGTTGGGTGGACTCTTACATACAAGGAATCTCATCCTTGTTTCTCCGATGTGGGACATGGGCTTGCCAAACCGAACATATAGAATGCGTTTTATGTATAAAATGCATTTATAGAATGCATTTTATGTACACACATTTTCTGAATACGTTTTATGTATTTTCTTAATTAATTACGACGTTTACTTAATTACGATGCAATAATTAACAAGTGTGAAAATTAGGATTTATCATAAAATACATTTTCTGAATGCGTTTTTGACCGAATTTCTACCACAAAAGTATTTAAGCGAATGCATTTATATTATGTAATTCTACATATCCACATTCCTTGATCAAAGCTTCCACAAGACTAGAGTTCGTGGGCAGCCCCACCCAAGGGCTTTGGGGAGGCGCCCGACCCCACGAAGTTGTTAAATTTTTTTATATACATACACATGTATGTAGCATGGATTGGAGATTTCGCAGGTACCCTTATGCTTAAGACTGTTGACCCCATTGTCTCAAAACAAATACCAAATCTTGGCCCATATATATAGATAATTAAAATAGATGTATCATTAAAATTTAAGCCCATTTCTTACAAAATTAAAGTGTTGTCCAAATTTATTTAAAAAAATAAATATAGCCCAACTTTAATTAAATAGAAAAACTTGGCCCAATATTTAATTAAAAAATCTTCCCCAACTTTTAATTAAATTAAAATGCTCAATACACTACTGTTAGTAAATTTATTTATTTAAAACAAATTTTATTTTTAATATAAAATAATTTAATTTTAAATTTTTATATAATATAGACAGTACAATGCAGTACAGTACAGCCCCATGACGACAAGATCTGTATCCGCCACTGCTTAGAGTTATACTAAACTGGTTATTAACCCCTCCAAACTTCCCAACTATTTTTCTATCTCTCTCTAGTTGCAGAAAATGTCACAGAAATAGTAATAAAAAATATTAAAATTAAAGGAATTGCTACACGGCTCCTTCCAAATGCAAGCGCCTTGACATTTGCAGCAAAATGCACCGCAATCTTCGAGCATGAGAAAAATACTTATTTAACCACAAATTTAAATATGTGGTCACCAAAATAGGTTTAATTTTTTTTTTTTTTGTGGACGCAAATAACCATTTCGGTAGTTAGACTACCGAATTAGTGTGATTTTACAGTAGTTAAAGTACCGAATCAAATTTATTTATCTATTTTAATTACATTTATTTATCATAATAAAAAATTAATTACTTGTAATGATGTTTTACATCAATTCGGAACTTTAACGTCCGAAACAAAGTAGGTTTGAAGTAGTTCGGTAGTTAAACTACCGAATTAGATAGTCAGATAAAATTTAAATTTAAATAAATCATATTTTCCAACAATTCGATACTTAAAGTACTAAATTAATTGTGACAATATTTATTTTTTAAATTTTTCTTTGTTTTTATAATATTAATGATTAATATTTATTTTATTAATATAATCATTTAAATTAAAAAATTATATTATAAACTTTTTTATTTTTATGATTTTATTAATATTTAAATATAATTAAATAAAATATGTAAATATAATATTAAATAATTAATTTATTAATATATTTTACATTAGTTTTAACATTTTTTAACATTCAACTATTTTAATTAGCAATTTCCATTAAATTAATTTAAAAATTAAACTACATCGAATATATTAATTTTGCAACTATTTAATTAAACAATTTACAATTCAAATAAAGTACAAACTATAGACTAGTAAAATCTGCATTAGGCCCCCCGTCTTCTCTTTTGTGCAACGCTCTTCTCACGGAAGCCTCTACCTTTAAGAGAAGACTGAGAAGGTCCGACATCTTGATTTCCTTGCCCTAAAACCAATTATTATAAGTGAAAAAAATAAATGTGAATATAAATATTATGATAAAAAAATTTAAAAAGAAATATTATAGTTACCTGCCACAGTCGGAGTATGGAACATGGAGTCGTAAGAGGTATGATTGGGAGATGAAGTGAAAAATACATCGTGATGCTCCTCATCCTCTTCGTGTAGCACTCGTGGTCACCTCTACGTTGTCTAGACCCTCATCGGCCATCTATTTGTTGCGTCACTCCGGGTCTTTGAGATTGCTACGAGAGATCCACTTGCGACATCGACTGTGGCTGGACTATCGGATGTCCAAAGCGTGAAAGTCGTAACGTCTCTTCCCCTATCTGCTCGATCTTTCTCAAAAGTGACATGATTATTAGATCGTGACGGTACATATAAGCCCCGTCACGAGTCAATTGTGTCATGTCACTTATCCCATCAATCTAAAATAAGATATAAATAATGCGAGTCAAGCATAGATATAAAGAATAAAAAATAAAAAATAATATGATAAAATGATTTACAGAAAGTCGCAGCTGATCTCCGTGCCCAAAATATCCCAACGGAGCTACTTGAGCTCGTGTGTGGCTTGGATTAGCCACAAATTTCACGGTTCCTATTAAGAACCAGTGAATATAATCTTCGAACACTGTGGGGCCTCCAGGCACAATTTGCTCGGCAGCAATGTACACATGTTGATCTCTATTATTCGGTCATTGTTTAATTCGGTCATTAAACTACCAAATTATTATATATTCATTTAATCTTAATATTTATTTAATTAAAATTTTTTAATATTTATTTAATTTAGACTTACAAGTGCCGAACTTATAATTGTAAAATAAATTACTTTTGATTCGGTAGTTTAACTACCGAATTATTGTTCGTGCTTTGTTTGGGCACTCAAACTTCCGAATCATTAAGTAAAAAATGGATTAATTAATTTTTCCATGTAATTCGGTAGTTTGACTACCAAATTGGTCATTCGCGGCTACAATTTTAGGGTTTCTTGTAGTTGATTTCCACACTTTTAGGGTTTGGGTTAAGTAAATAAATCACCCCACAAAATTGTTTTATTTTCGTAAAATGGCAAACTTTTTCACACTCATCACTCAAATATTAATTTCACTACACTCACAAACATTGATAACTGTGCCCGGGAGAAATGGGACTACTCTTGCGGGACAGAGGAAGTATATATTAAAGCAAAATATGTTTGCCCAATTAGGCATCATGAGTTGTCAGCTTTGATATGCATTGGCTCCCATGTGACGGTTCAGTTAAGCTCGCTAAATCATTAACTTTCTCAAACACAGATGTAATAATTTTGCTTAACTAATTACTACCAATTATTTTATACTCCCTCCGTTCCGCAAGAGTAGTCCCATTTCCCATTTTTGTTTGTCTTATAAAATAGTTTTATTTTCCTAAAATGACAAACTTTTTCACACTCACCAATAAAATATTAATTCCACTACACTCACAACCTTAGTTATAAAAAGCGCGCCCAAGGCGAGCTAACGAAGCAAGACTTGAAGCCGGTAAAATTGTTCGTAGATAAGAAGTCCGCCAATGCATTAATGAAAAATCATGTGTTTTATGGGGGGAGCAAACATATTGACACGAGGTTTCATTTTATTCAACAATGTATTGAAGAAGGACCGATTGTAGTTGAGTTTGTCCGCATCGAAGAGCAGCGAGCTGATGCGCTAACAAAAGCTTTACGAGGAGCAAAATTTGCTGTACAACATCATCTCTTAGGCGTTCGTGATCTCAGACCATTGCATTAATGAATAATCCTGTGTTTTATGGGCCGAGCAAATATATTGACACGAGGTTTCATTTTATTCGAGAATGTATTGAAGGAGGACTGATTGTAGTTGAGTTTGTTCACACTGAAGAGCAGCGAGCTGATGCGTTAACAAAAGCTTTACCAGGAGCGAGATTTGTTGTACAACATCATCTCTTAGGCGTTCGTGATCTCGGGCCATGTCAAGATTAAGGGGGAGTATGTTAGAATTAATCATGACATGGCTATTACATGAGTATTATTGTGTTGTTACAAATGCGACATTTACAAGATGGAGTTAATTGGTCTAACCATATTTGATATGTTTTAATTTTAGCTATTATGTTCAGTTTATTTTTGCAAATAATTGCACTTCATGGCTGCACCCATGATCTAGCATTTAGTGGTAGTATTAGGTGTATATAGTTTCTTTGAACTCTTTTTATATGTAATGGAATGATATTTTCAGACAATGAGTAATAAGAAAGCTTTTTTCCAGTTCTTGTTCTTTTCATTTCTATTAGTCAATGTTGGAACCACAATGAGTAATTTCGGTCCGTCTTACCATCGTATGCCTTTATTGCACGCATGGTGAACCCAGGAGACAGCTGTATTGTCGCAATCCTTCGAGTGAATGGTGATTCGGCATAGCTTTCTAATGATCGATGCTAAATCTGCATACAAATCATAGCATAGAGCAAATACATTTATAAAACCCAGAGGTTGTCGAACCCACATGGATAGTGCAACGAGGGAAAATCATATACTGAATGTTGTTTTCAAAACCTTTGTTTGGGCAAATCAATTTTAAGGGTTTTGGGTTTTTCAAACAAATAATTAAAGAGAGAAAATTCAAATATTAAAAAGCACAAATTCTAGGAAAATCTACCAATTTGATCAACATGCAAGAAATAAATATTCAAACCCAGAAAATATAATTTTGGTGGAAAATCCGTTAAGGTGGAATTAATTCATTGGTCGGGCAATTAAATCCTAAATTATTAACTAGTGGTTATCTCCTCTCGGTCTCAAACACACAAAGTTAATAAATTTCAATAAAGATTAGATTTGTCCTACAATTGTAATCTTCTTGGTCGGACAGATAATCAAAAGTATTAAATCCTAACTTCCTATTACTAACCTTCACCTCTCGGTCCTTCGATTAATACATGAAACCTACCTCAATCTTCATCTCTCGATCCTTCGATGAGAATAAATTTTAAATTAAAATATAGGATTTAAACCAATTTTAAGGGTTTGAACAATTGAATCTAAACATGCATCACAGATGGAGAAACCCTAGAACCTGTTTAGGGTTCTAGCCTAGCATATTAAAGAAAGACATAGAATAAAAAAATAAAGATTGCATTAAAAAGTAAAGATTCAACAATAAAAGTAAAGAGGAATTCTGAAAAGTTAAAGTGAAAATAGAAAAATAAAGATAGAATAATGTGTAAAAGATCATCCCCTAATTCTGAGCTTTTCAAGAGTTTATATAGTGGTAGGGTTGAGTCCTTGAGTGGTATCTTTGCTCCAAAATCCGTCCATCTCTCTAATTGGTATCCTTCCTTCTTTTAAATCATGGACACGTGCAGATTAGGGCTTCAAAACCACGCATCTCGGCCGAGATAAGGTATGCCATGGCCGAGATTGGCCTCTCACTTCGATCCTGTATTGGCCCGATTTGCATTCACTTCGACCTTCCATCTCGCCCGGGATATTATCTGCCACGGCCGGGATGAATTTCTCTACACCTCGGTCGATATTCCTTCCAACTCGGTCGAAACAGACTGGCTTTGTGGCGAATTCCTGCGACTCCTTGACCAATTCTTCACTTTTCCTTCATTTTTCCTGCAAAACCATGCACCACAAACACAACACCTTTCAATATACTCTCATGCTCAATTTATTAGATAAAATAAACAAAAACACATAAAAGAGAAGAAAAACAATGCGATAAAAGAGTAGAAAAACGAGCTTATAAATCCCCCCAAACTTAAACACTTGATTGTCCTCAATCAACAAAAGAAAGAATCTAAAGTTCAAGCAAAAGAGTAGTGCAATGCCTCACAAGATTCATCACATTCAAACTCGTAAATCCACAAGACATCAACACTTTTGAAAGAATCAGAAAATCTGTCAACTCTAGAAGACTCACAAGGGAAGTGTTTCGCTCATTCACTCAAGTGTTTGTGTCGCATCCGGAAAAAAATAAAAAAAAATAAAAAAAAAAATAAATAATAATAATAATAATAAAAAAAAAAATAAAAAAAATAATAATAATAAAATTTAATTTAAATTATTATTTAAGTTTGTTTCTCTTTCTTTTATTAAATTTATGTTAAAGCACGATATTATGTGATTATGTCTTATAAGTTGCACCCTAGATTATTAAGCATAAAATTAAATTCATAATTAGGATATATTTTTCTAGGCATGTAATTGTTATTTTTAAATTTAAATATATCCATGGAAAAGATAATTTCATATCTTTTAAAATTTTAATTAGGATTATCCCTAAGATAACCTTATCATATCTTTTAAAATCTTTTTATGACCTTGTACACCCTAATTAATTAGTAAAAATATAACCCTCCATCCATCATTAATTCACGCCAAAGAAAAGAAATTAGAAGAGAAAATACTGGAGGATTTAAAAAGAAGCCGTGAGGTATGTTTCTTTTCTTTTAGTTAATTAATCCATTAATTGTTAATATTCTAAAACCTTTGCATGGTAAATCAATATATGTGGAATTAATGGCATAATAAGGATTTACGAAACTAGTTAATAGGTTTAAGTCTTGTTTTTTCGACGGCAGCCATGTGACTTTATTTGTTCAATTAATTACTCAAAAAAAAAAAAAAAAAAAAAACTTGCTAGCCACGGTGATGTAGAATAATTAAAATAGGTATAGTTAAGTGTTTTAATCATTTTTTTTTCAAGTCTGATATTGGTAGACTAATTCTTAATTAACTTGACATATTTTATAAATTGATTTATTTTCGTTTAGGCAACTTGCGTAGAGGGATTTAATTCAAGATGAATTAATTAGTTCATTTTATTTAACTAAACTAGTACAAATTTCATATGTTAGTTACGTAAATATTTTAATTAATTAGTCAAACACGAATTTGCATATGTTATTCATAAATTTATTTTTTATAATAACTATGAATTTAATATATTGCTAGGTGGTGCGCAAGACATAATCGCTTAATATTTGTCAGTTTCATTTAAGCAAGTCAAGGTTCAAGTGGGGTGTCATGTGGTGACTTTACATTATCCCTTTTATATGCTTTACTTGAATTTATGCATGTTTCTACAACAACAGTTTGGTCTTCGGACTATCTATAGCAACAGTTAAGCCTTCGGGCAATCTACAGCAACAGTTTAGCCTATGGGCTTGGTCTACGGATTATCTATAGCAACAGTTAAGCCTACGGGCTCTCTCTATAGCAACAGAATGGGTCTACGGGCCTCGACGGTTAATTGCATGCATTTTATTTTAGTATTGTATATAATTGCGGATATATGTGCCCCACTGAGTCAATAGAACTCACCCCAATCTATTAACAATTTTTCAGGCAATGGTTCGGGCGATGAGGAGTGATGCGCGATGATGGTGGTCAATAGATGGTCCAAGTTTTCATGCAAAGTTTTATATTACTTTTATGCTTCCGCAGTTTAGAGTCAAACTATGTTTTATTTTCTTTTAAATTACATTTTTATTCTCAAGACTATGAATATTTTCCTTTTATTTCTATGAAAAATATGCATGGTTCATTCCCTTTTTTAATTATTAAAATTGGGGCGTGACAGTTTGGGATAATCATGAGATCACACAAAAGTCATGCAATTTAAGCTCTACAACAGGCATGCAAATATTCTAAATCTCCACTGCAAATACGTGCACACAAGTCTAAGATCAGAAAGGACTTTATTGAAGGTTGTAATGAAGGCTTTTAGTGAAAGGTAGGGAAATATATGGCCAAGTGACTCAAAATCAAATTCAGTGCGTCCACCTCATCAATCTTAATCCACTATCTATCAACATCTACCCAACTCCTTAGATTTTCAACACAACTCATGGTTCTTTTATTCACATTTTTTTTTTCACATATTCTTTTATGCTCTTAAACAATTTTGAATATTCATTTAAGCTTATAAGGATTAAACACAACACATTAT
Organism: Plectranthus barbatus; assembly: GCA_026898455.1. Taxonomy (NCBI): domain Eukaryota; kingdom Viridiplantae; phylum Streptophyta; class Magnoliopsida; order Lamiales; family Lamiaceae; genus Plectranthus; species Plectranthus barbatus. The sequence goes on along the minus strand of JAPKLW010003170.1, from coordinate 27,539 downwards.
TTCTAGAGCCCAACCTTTTGTTTTCACCCTTCTAATATTATCTTATCCTTTCGCAAATAATTCCCAACCCACTCTCATAAACAATAGCTGATTTCCCTATTCTTTTCTAACTCATAGACAAAGAAAGAAATTCATATGCTCAAAAGGGCTGACTAGGGATAAATATTCAATTAGGACAGTGTATGGGAAAATAAGCTAAACAAAGATGGCCTAAAATCATTTCCTAAACCTGTGCACACTTAGCAGTCTTGAAAAAGCAACAGAGCAAGTTCTAGAGAAACTCAATAATGCAGACACACTCACAACAAAATTCAGGCTCAAAAACTCACACTTAGGACAATTTTTCTCCCATAGTAAACATCAAATCATCATCTAATCATCATGCCAATGCAAGTATCAAAACAAGTAATCCTGCGGTCTTCTACATTCATAGGCATACTCAACCACTATCACAATCGATGCAAACTAAAGTCAATCAATTTTAACCTTGCATTCAAGTCCTAGGGTTCAATCATGCTCAAATTCCCACAAATCACATATGATTCTCAAATTATTCCTAAGGATTACTTAGACAGAAATTAAATAAAGCAAGTAAAAGATAGAAAATAGTTTCGAACCCGTTAAATCTTCCTCCCCCCAAATTTATTCAAAAATTAGAGAGAATAGATTCAGAATTCAAAACTGTACCTCAATTGTTGGTCTCAGACACCAACTTCTTATCCTTCATCATCGGACTTCTCCGGCATGGATTTTTGGGCTGTTAGCACTCCATCTCGACCGTGGAAAGCTTCATCTCGATCGAGATGGAGCCTTCTTGACGACCTCCTCGGTCGAAGTGTTTCATATCCCGATCTTCTATCTCGATCGTGGCAGGCTATGCCTCGGTCGAAACGGACTCCAAATTTTTTTTAAAGGACAAGAAAATAAAGTGAAAGCAACAGATAAAAATAATTCAAAAATAATTAAAAGAAAAGGGAAAAATCAAATATACAATGGGTTACCTCTCATTCAGTGCCTTATTTACCATCGTGGCTCGACTCAGTATCAGCTCACCAAGGCAGTCGAGTCCAGACTCGTCGACCCCTTAAATCTATCATGAAGACCCGGTGGTTCTGAATGATGGTGGTATACTCAGAATGAGGCAGCTTGATTGCCAATTTCACTGCTTCATTTCCTCGTTCCCACAGGATAGCTTCTTCTAATTTCTCCGGTGTCTCATCCCCTTCTTCTTCTTCTTCTTCTTCTTCAGTAGCCATGATCTGGTTGCACTCTCCTTTCCTCTTGTTCTTGTCTATATTGAAGGTAATAGACTCTTCATTCCTTCGCAATGTGATCACTCCCTTCTTGCAGTCAATCAGGACACCAGCAGTATCGAGGAACTCTCTTCCCAAGATCATGGGTGTGTTGGCATCTTCCTTCATCTCATGGTCAACGAAATCTGCAGGAAAAATTAAGTGACCAACACGGATAAGAACATCCTCAACAATACCTTTGGGCTTGGACACAGATCGGTCCGCCATCTGAAGGGTAATCGTGGTGGCTCTCGTCTCCCCAATCTCTAACTTCTTGTAGATGGACCAGGGCATCAGGTTGATGCTTGCCCCGGTGTCACAGAGTACGTTCTGAAATTCCTTTCCTCCAATCTCAATAGGTATCGAGAAACAGCCTGGATTTGATTTCTTGATGGGGATCTGCTTCTGCAACAGTAAACTGCACTCCTCATGAATCCTCACTGTCTCATTCTCCATGAACTGCTTCTTCTCGCTCATCAGTCTTCTGAGGAACTTCATATATCCTGGGATTTCCCTGAGCGCTTCAACAAGAGGAATGTTAATGTTCACTTTTTTTAAATTTTCAACAAACCTTGTGAACAAATCTTTGCGGGTAAGGCATAGGAGGCACTGGATCAGCTCTTCTTTCCTCTTTCTCCTTTTCTTTCTCTCCCAGTCTGGGCTTCTATTTCGACCGAGACGAGGCTATCTCGGCCGTCCTGCTTTCTCTCTGTCTCGGCCATGATTGGCTCATCCCGGCCGGGATGGACTCTTCTACCTCGGCCGGCCCTGCTTCACCTTGACCCTCTGCGTCGACCGGGATAAGGTCTATCTTGATCAAAACAGAGGAGTCCTGCTCGATATTTTCTTCCTCTGCTCCTCCAAAATCTCCTTCAGGGCTGCTCGGACCTTCATACTTCCTTTTGGATTGCAGCGAGATGGCATTGACTGATTTCTCCTTTGCTGGATTTGTCTCTGTTGTACTCGGAAGTTGCCCCGACTTATGCTGATTGCTGAGAGTAGTAGCAATCTGGCTCAACTGGGTGTCCAACATCTGAAGGTGCTTCGTCATCAGCTGCATGTGGTTGGCCATCCCCTTCACCTCGTTTTCCACTTTGCCAAATTGGTTGTCCGAGCTCTTGATAAATTTCTCGAGCGTCTCCTCAAGCACGAACTTCTTCCTTTCTACAATTTCTCCTCCAGAACCTTCATCAAAGCCAGGTGGAGGATGTTCTGCAGCAGAGGGGTTAGAATAAGAAAAACCAGGGTGAGATCGCCCATGGTTGTAATGATACCCTTGATTGCCTCGGTAGTTATTCTGATAACCACTGCCAATGTAGTTCACCTCCATTCCTGCAGTTCCAGATGAACTGCTTGCACCCTGGTTGATGTAGTCGGCCTCCACCGGAACAATCGCCATACTCGGCTCAGTAGTAGCAGCTCCAGCTTTTGCTGTTCCCAACTTCTTGATCTCTTCAAGGAGCTTCTTCACCTCAGCAACCACATCAAACTCCGGTTTTGTCTCCACTGCTTTGACCGGCATCTGTCTTTCAGTCGGCCACAGGTGGCTGTTCAGGGCCATGTCTGCCAATAAACTCATGCTCTCTGCTCCACTCTTCTTCATCAGTATCCCGCCAGCAGATGCATCCACCATCTCCTTCATGTGATGATTTAGAACTTCATAGAAGTGGCAGACTTGCATCTCCAGATCGATGCCATGCCCGAGACAGAGTTGTAGAAGCTCTTTGTATCTCTTCCAGGCCTCGTGGAGTGATTCATCATACATTTGCTTGAAAGTGGTGATAGCAGCTTTCCTTTTTAGCAGCAGGCTTGGTGGGAAGAAGTTGGTGAGGAATTCAGCTCGAAGTTCCCCCATGTCCCAATCTGACTCTTGTCCAAACCAGCCCACCACGAGCGTGCCTCGTCTCGGAGTGAGAACGAGAACAACTTTATTCGGATTGCATCTTGGGAAACTCCATTTTGCTTCACAGTATCGCATACCTAGATGAATTAGTTGAGGTGTGCATATGGATCTTTTACAGCCCTCCCTGCATATTGATTCTTTTGCACCATCTGAATCAAACCAGTCCTTAACTCAAAATTACTGGCGTCAATCCTTACTCTGAATCCGGGCTCCTCTTGTTGGGGAAGAAATCAGTCTAAGATGGACCTTTGTGGCACCACGATCTGCCTATCATCCAATTCTGCCAATTTGGAAGCTTGTTCTGCCTGAGTAGCTTGGGCCGCTTGGAGTTGTGCTCTCAATTGCTGCACTTCATTGACAAACTGCTTTTGCTCCACGGGAGTCATATTCTGAAGCGGAGCTTATGGGTTTGCTTCCATCTCAAAATTTAATCTTTTTCCTTTCTTTCTGTTCTTCCTGTAGGCCGCTTCGATTTCTGGTATGAATGGGTTGAGTATCTTCCCTTTGTTCCGCGTGTTCCTGCAACTGCGCAGAAACCAAGGCAAAAATCAAAATATCTTGGTCGTGGTGGAGGGTATCTCGGCCGAGATGGAACTGTCTGTCTCGACCGTGGCACACACTGTCTCGATCAAAACAGACAAAAATCAACAAAAACACACGCACACTAAAAAAAAATAGAATTGACTCCAAAAACAAAGAAAAAGAACACCAAATTGCAAAATATTAAAAAATAAGAAAAATAATACCCAATCCAGAAGTCTTTAAACAAGACAGTAATGATTCACCGTCTGACTATCCCCGGCAACGGCGCCAATTTGATCGATGCTAAATCTGCGTATAAATCATAGCATAGAGCAAATATATTTATAAAACCCTAAGGTTGTCGAACCCACATGGATAGTGCAACGAGGGAAAATCATATACTGAATGTTGTTTTCAAAACCTTTGTTTGGGCAAATCAATTTTAAGGGTTTTGGGTTTTTCAAACAAATAATTAAAGAGAGAAAATTCAAATATTAAAAAGCATAGATTCTAGGGAAATCTAACAATCTGATCAACATGCAAGAAACAAATATTCAAACCCAGAAAAGATAATTTTGGTGGAAAATCTGTTAAGGTGGAATTAATTCCTTGGTCGGGCAATTAAATCCTAAATTATTAACTAGTGGTTATCTCCTCTCGGTCTCAAACACACAAAGTTAATTAATTTCAGTTAAGATTAGTTGTCCTACAATTGTAATCTTCTTGGTCGGACAGATAATCAAAAGTATTAAATCCTAACTTCCTATTACTAACCTTCACCTCTCGGTCCTTCGATTAATACATGAAACCTACCTCAATCTTCATCTCTCGATCCTTCGATGAGAATAGATTTTAAATTAAAACATAGGATTTAAACCAATTTTAAGGGTTTGAACAATTGAATCTAAACATGCATCACAGATGGAGAAACCTTAGAACCTGTTTAGGGTTCTAGACTAGCATATTAAAGAAAGACATAGCATAAAAAAATAAAGATTGCATTAAAAAGTAAAGATTCAACCATAAAAGTAAAGAGGAATTCTGAAAAGTTAAAGTGAAAACAGAAAAATAAAGATAGAATAATGTGTTAAAGGTCATCCCCTAATTCTGAGCTTTTCAAGAGTTTATATAGTGGTAGGGTTGAGTCCTTGAGCGGTATCTTTGCTCCAAAATCTGTCCATCTCTCTAATTGGTATCCTTCCTTCTTTTAAATCATGGACACGTGCATATTAGGGCTTCAAAACCACTCATCTCGGCCGAGACAAGGTATGCCACGACTGAGATCGGCCTCTCACTTCGATCCTGTATTGGCCCGATTTGCATTCACTTCAACCTTCTATCTCGCCCGAGATATTATCTGCCACGGCCGGGATGAATTTCTCTGCATCTCGGTCGATATTCCTTCCAACTCGGTCGAAACAGACTGGCTTTGCGGCGAATTCCTGCGACTCCTTGACCAATTCTTCACTTTTCCTTCATTTTTCCTGCAAAACCATGCACCACAAACACAACAACTTCCAATATACTCTCATGCTCAATTTATTAGATAAAATAAACAAAAACACATAAAAGAGAAGAAAAACAATGCGATAAGAGAGTAGAAAAACGAGCTTATAAATCCCCCCAAACTTAAACACCTGATTGTCCTCAATCAACAAAATAAAGAATCAAAAGTTCAAGCAAAAGAGTAGTGCAATGCCTCACAAGATTCATCACATTCAAACTCGTAAATCCACAAGACATCAACACTTTTGAAAGAATAAGAAAATCTATCAACTTTGGAAGACTCACAAGGGAAGTGTTTCGCTCATTCACTCAAGTGTTTGGGATAATCATGAGATCACACAAAAGTCATGCAATTTAAGCTCTACCATAGGCTTGCAAATATTCTAAATCTCCACTGCAAATACATGCACACAAGTCCAATATTCTCTGATCCCCTACGTCATTTTGCAGCTGGTTTTTGTTTTTAACTCCTCGTGGGGGAATCGTGTCAAAACTTTGACAGCTCTCACCATCTCATCCATGTCTCTTCTCTTATTCTTCATCTATCAGGTGGAATATAAAATTCACTGACGGCTGCTCATTGCAATCTTTAATTTGTCTTCATCTCTCAAGCTAACACTGCTTACTTTTTTCAGATTTTCGATCGTAAGATGCAGGAGAGAAGTTTGATGTATTCCTTGTTCAACCTAAACCATGACGTACCTTTTTTGTTATTTTCTGAATTATTGATATGATATGATATGCATGGAGTGATGTACAGATCTACAGCGGAGTGATCATGAACAACATGGTGGGATTGACAACGTTGTTGGTTGTTGTATACGCGAAGGAGTTGAGATGGGATTTCTCAGCAGAAGTGTTCACCATTTTGATAGGCACTCTGGCTTTCTTGCACACTACGTACTTACTATCTGTGGACTTGCATTCTAACATTCCTCCTCTATCCCTTTCCCTTGGGATTCTTCTATCTTATATCACATTTTCTGTAGTTGGAATATGTCATTCATCTCCCCTCAAATAAACATATCATGTCTCTCTCTCCTCCATCGTTCTATAATTTTAATTTCTTCGAATGCTTTTGCCAACTTTGACATAAACAATTCAGTGTGCACGCTAATCACTATAAAATGAATACAAAAGAAGCCAAAACTATGAAAAAGTCTGTTACTTTTCATGCATACGTAAATTTAGAGGGAAATCAAGATAGATTTTATTGCTCAATCAAAACAAATGAGTTTACATCATATTTATATATGCGTGAGCTAAGATATTTTGATCTCGACAAACTAGAGATGTATCTGGAATAATATAGAGTATCTCTACAACTAGCTTCTTCTAGAAACTCAGCTGCACAACTATCACCATAACTAACTAACCCTAACACACCCCTGCTGAAACCAAACTGGGTGCCGGACAGAGACTTAACTTGGAAGCAAGAAACTGAAAACGACTTTCATGAAGAGGCTTGGTGAGCAGATCAGCAATCTAATCATCCGAAGGTATATAGCGAACTTCCACTGCACTGGACTGGATCTTCTCGCGGACAAAATGCACATCCGATCCGCTTCAATGTGTTTCGTCCGAGCATGAAAAAGGGGTTGGAGGCAAGTGAAATGACACTTTGATTGTCACGCCATAATATGGAAGGTGAAGACAACGAGATTCCCAGCTCCTCAAAAACTGATTTGAGCCAAACCATCTCAGCTACCGTATCAACTAACACGCGATATTCCGATTCTGCGCTGCTTCTAGCCACGACCTTCTGCTTCTTAGAAGACCAAGCAAGTAAGTTTGGTCTGAAAAATATGCAGTAGCCACCCGTTGATCGACGATCCACCGGATTGCTGGCCCAGTCAGCATCACAGTAGGCCAAGAGAGAGAGAGAGAAGATACGGGTTGAATAAGTAACCCATGAGTGAGCGTACCCTTTAGATAGCGCAACACAAACGGAAGCTGCCCAATGCCCATCCGTGGGATCCTTCAAGAACTGGCTTAGGCGGTTTACAGCAAGACTTATATCAGGTTGGGTGAGGGTGAGGTATTGCAGCGCTCCAACAATGCTGCAATACAAAGTGGGTTGCGAGAACGGAGTACTTGTCTCATATACACGTTTTGAGCTTGAGCTTGGACTCATGGGAGAACCACATGGCTTGCAGTCGACAAGATTGGCCCGATGCAATAAGTCCCGAATATATTTGGGCTGTTGAAGAAAGATACCACCACTAGTATGAGAAACTTCGAAACCCAGAAAATAACTGACTTGGCCCAACGTCTTCAGTGAGAACTCTGAATCAAGATCCTTGATGAGCTATGAAATGAGATTCTGATCACCACCAGTAATCAATATATCATCCACATATACCAAAACAAACAATGGTGCAGCTGAGTTAGGAGCATGGAACAACGAGTGATCAAATGTTGAGCGAGTAAGGCCCCAGGAAATGAGATAAGCTTTTAACCTGTCAAACCATGCTCTTGGTGCTTGCCGAAGCCCGTAAAGTGATCTTTGCAACTTACAAACATAGTGAGGATGCTCAACATCAAGAAAACCCGCCGGTTGCGTCATATAGATTGTCTCCTTGAGATGCCCGTTGAGAAAAGCATTGTTGATGTCTATGTGCTGCACGTCCCACTTGAATGTCACAGCTAGATTCAAGATCAATTTGACAGTGGTAGGCTTGATAACTGGACTGAAAGTGTGATACACCCATTGTGGAGGCGCAATCTCATCAGCCCAAATAGTATTAATCAAAGGCCCAGTCAGTTATCATAGAAATAGGTTTTATATGAGTATATATAGAGTGGCTTTGTATTGAAGAAAGACATGAATGAAATGAATGAAGCTTTTTAGCTTTCTCCTTCCTCTCTCCATTTCTCTCTACTCTTATCTTTATATTTCTGGAGTTTGAGCAGCTCGAATTGCTCTCTATCCTTGGTACGATACTAAGATTGTATCAATTGGTGCTTTCATTAAGAGATGGATGTCTATTATGAATCTCTTGCAATAGATCCATATACTCAGATTTTCAACCTCATGAAGCTTGAGGTGCCTGTGTTCAATGGTTCTAACCGGTTGGCTTTCACAAATCGATAGATTATTCGACTCCTACAATACTCCGGAGGAGTGGCGGCTGCGACTAGTTTCGTACCACATGGAAGGGGAAGCGGATGATTGGTTGCTTTGTTCCTTGGCAAACAACCAGCTAAGAACGTGGCCAGGGTTTCGATTCCAATTTCAACAGCGCTTTGGCTTCTCTGTTTATGATTCTGTGTTCAAACGGTTAATGAAAGATGTGGATGCTAGAATTTAAAAACTGGGTAAGCAAATTTTAATTTCATCGCCGTCAGCCCCGCCTACAGTAACAACACCTTTTGTACCATCTCCACCACCTAGTACAGTTGTTCTCTCGCTCCCCTCGCCATCTGATACAGCTCACGAGCCCACAACTCAACCTGCACAACCCTCTTCTGCTTTACCACCACCTATTCCCCTGCCTATAGAAAGGACACCATTCATCCCACTTCCACGGACTGATACACTTCCCTCCATTGTTACTGTTAACACAATCCAAGACCATCTCAAGGAGACCCAATCGGAGGCGACAAATCCAAATCCACCACCACTGTTGACAGAAAACAATGAAACCACCACCGTCGTCCTCAGCTTCTACGATTTTGACGGTTTCAAGGATGACCCCTCTTTGAGTATGTTCAAAATTGAGCAAAAGGTGTTTGATGATTTGCCCCATTGGGAGTTGTATCCATCAGCGTGCCCTCACTCTATTTTTCTACCGTTTAGAGAGAGAGCCCATGCCCATCCGAAAAAGATGGTGGATCTTGCTGTGACTTCAAGACAGGAAAAGAAAATCAGTAAGGCTCGACGACATTTCGACCCTGGAGGTGATATTTTTTATATTTGGAAAGTTGAGGCCGTTAGTAATTTATTTTATGTGTTTCCCAATATTAGGAATAATCTTGTGAGGCATGATGGCTGTGATAGAAAAATTGTGGTTGGGATAGTTGTCAAGGATCTTTTGGGGCTACCAATAGCAATGAACAAGTTATTAGCAATGTTGTGGCTTAAAAATCATATTATTTGCTGGTATATTATGTTCAGTTTGGAGATTAATATTTTGTGTGGCGAGATAGGTTGTTCATTCAGTTCCTATCTCAAATCCATTTTGGGACAAGTTCATGTAATGGTTACAAATGGTCCTTATGGGTGTGCACCAATTTTATGCCAATTAAGGGGAGTTTACAAGGAATATTTCTGGTGAAGAGTCGAATGGCTAGCTGCTTTTTCCACCCAAAACTTGCAAGCAACATCAAAGTTTATGCTATAACCGAGTTAAAGAAAGTGAGTTTTGGCTTCAAGCTTGAAGTGAAAATTGACAATCAGAATGTTGGTGAGACAAGATTTTGGGATGGTGGAAATCCTACCAGAAACCAAAAACTTGGTTGGGTTTTTGACCCTGGAGCTGATTCTTGCTGCAAAATTCAACTCACCTCATTTGAAATGAGCTACAACTTAGTTTTCTCATGCCAGGTTTTTGGGATGGCAGTTGGAAAAGGTGTTATTGTCGTTATGACAATGGGTGAAGTTTTTGAAGCTGTTGATTTTATACTTGTGAAAAATGTCCTTGGCTCTACTGGTTATCATATTACCATTGAAGAATATCTCGATGAGCAACACACATTAGGGGTTTTCAGGGCTAAGCATCAGAGGGGTAACTTCCCTGCTTGTCTTTCATTTCACACAAGTAAAAGTGCTTGCACTAATGGCTTGGGAGAGTCCATCTTTGGAGAGGGAATAAGTCTTCAGTGGGTAAGCAATCCCTATTGTGGTGGTTCTGTCGAGATCTCCATACTTCAGCTGAAATCGATTAGCAAGCAACTAGGCAATGGTTCTGAGCTTGCTACTACATTTTGCATCCGAAGTGATGGTGATGTAGATGGAGCGATGGCCAGAAAATCCCATTTTGTTTTTGACCCTGGAGGTGGTATTCTCAATGTGTTGAGCTTAGAGAATTCCGTATGTCGATCTGGAAAAGATGTTGAAATATACCTTGAGCTGTAGCTTTTTTTTTTTTGAAATTGTCCTCCACCTTGAGGACAAGGTGGTTTTGAAGGGGTTGGGAATTTTTGCTATAATTTCTCTGGGGACCCTGCTGACTTTTGATCCAGGAGGGGATTCCATCCATATGCCTAGACTCCAGCTGAAGCTGGGTAAAGAGGTGGTCATTTATGAAGAGAAAAGTGATGAAGTTTGTCTGAAACTGGAGCTCTATTTGGCATCATGCCATTCTACGGTTATGCACATGAAATTGAGGATGATAGCAGATAGGTGGTTGGATGTCAAGATTAAGGTGTGTGCGGCTGATCCACGCCATGGACATTATCTCCCTGCTTCGGCCATGCTAAAGGTTGGAAGCCTCTCTTGTTGCAAGATAAAGTATTTTTGGTGCAGAAAAGTATTTATGGAGTTAACAAAAATGATGAAGTGCCTTTTGTGTGGAGCTACTTATGTGTTTCTGTGGCACAAACCGGTCCATATCCTCCACCTTGAGGACAAGGTGGATTTGAAGGGGTCGGGAGTGATACACCCATTGTGGAGGCCCAATCTCATCAGCCCAAATATTATTAATCAAAGGCCCAGTCAGTTATCATAGAAATAGGTTTTATATGAGTATATATAGAGTGGCTTTGTAACGAAGAAAGACATGAATGAAATGAATGAAGCTTTTTAGCTTTCTCCTTCCTCTCTCCATTTCTCTCTACTCTTATCTTTATATTTCTGGAGTTTGAGCAGCTTGAATTGCTCTCTATCCTTGGTACGATACTAAGATCGTATCAAAGTGTCCATCAAATCTACCCCAGCATGCTGTTCGAAACCACACGCAACCAAGCATGTTTTATACCAAGCCACCGAGCCGTCCAGATTTCTCTTAATTTGAAACACCCACTTATTGGATATGAGATTCATGGAGGAGTCATAAGGAACCAGAGACCATGTTTGATTTCTCAAGAGTGCATCAAACTCCGCCTGCATTGCGTCTTTCCACTCCGGACTGAGAAGAGCCTGTTCCACACTACAAGGCTCAACATTAGAAACGTGAGTAGCCACAAAGTTTTTAGGTTTGAATATACCGTTCTTGGATCGGGTCACCATGGGATGGCATGGTGGTGGAGCAGTAGGTGTACTTGTATGACTGTTCTGGGATACGGGCGATGAAGAACTTGCTTGTAGGGAGTCGGGTTGAGATGGGTTGTTATGTGATCTAGGAGTGGGTGTGGAGGAGTGGTCTGGTGAATCTAGTGAGTTATGTGCTACTGGTGACTGAGGCAGGATTTGAGAAGATGTAGTAGTAGAAGGTGAAGGCAATATATGATGATGAGAGTCAGTATTTTGTGAGGAAGATAGTCACTGATCAGCAAACATGGTGGGATATGGAAATTCCATTTCATTAAATTGAACGGTTCTGGCAACATAGACCTTTCCTGAAGCACTGTAACCTTTATGGACAGGACTGTACCCTAAAAAGATGCACTTCATGCTACGAAACTAGAGCTTAGAGTTATTATTGGGACGCAAATATGGGAAGTAAGCACAACTAAAAGATCTAAGATATTTGTTGTCTGGTTTTACATTATAGAGTGCAAGAAATGGAGACTTTGACTGAAGTAATGGGGTGGGCAGACGATTTATGATGAACACAACCGTATCAAAGGCATCCCACCAAAATTGAAAGGGTAGTTGAGCATGAGCAAGTAGTAACAAGCCCGTGTCAACAATATGGCGGTGCTTTCGTTCGGTTGTGCCGTTTTGTTGATGTATGTATGGACAAGAATTTCTAAGAATAACACCATGAGACTTGAGAAATGGTAACAACAGTTTATATTCAGCCACACAGTCATTTTGAAGAGCTTTTATTGAGGTATTGAACTGAGTTTTGACGCTAAAAAACTGAATACACACAGATGCAACTTCAGATTTTTGTCGCATAGAAAATGCCCTGGTATATCTAGTGAAGTCATCTATGAAGTGAACATAGTAACAAAACCCATCAGCAGAAGGAATAGAAGCTGGACCCCAAACATCACTATGGACTAGCTCAAACTGTTTACAAGTGCGAGTAGGTCTAGTAGAAAAAACAAATTGATGAAGTTTACCTAAGCAGCATGAATTACAAAAGAGGAAATCTGTGGACTTGACATTGATGCTCTCCGACTTCAGGACTGATTTGAGAGTGTTGGTGCAGGTGTGCCCTAGTCTATGATGCCAGACCATTGCTATGGAAGATGGAGCTGTGGAGGTGAGATAGCAGGTTGCAAATGGCTTAGAAAGTTGGCGGAGATCGAGTTGGTAGAGCCCATCTTTCAGGTGGCCTTGTAGGAGGATCTGTTTTGTCTGTTTGTCCTTTATGAGACAATAGGCATGATGAAATTCAAAAATAACATTGTTATCCTTGGTAAGTTTGGAGATACTGATTAGGTTCTTAGTTATATTAGGCACATAGAGAATGTGGTTTAAGAGGAGAGGGTGGCTAGGTTTAGTACTTGGAAGAATAGTCTTACCAACATACGTGATTGGAAGGGAAGCACCATTTCCCACGATGACCGAATCCATCCCAGTGTATTCATCCTTAACTTAAAGCTTACTCAGAATCGCTGCAACGTGAGATGTTGCTCCACTGTCAATAAACCAATCATTTGGTTGATCATCCTGTGTCGCGCCCCCAAACCGGGCCTATACGACAAACCCACGTGCGAACGATGCACGCTAAGGGTTTTAGTGGTTTAAAATAATTTTCGATATTTATTTAAAGAGTAGCGAAAGTAAATAAACATTTCCAAAAAGGGACTTGATTTTATTTTCAAAAGACAGGAGTTTAAATCCCAACTGATAATCAAGAAATCAAGTGTAGTGGAAACAAATAACATATTCACAAGTAAGCGTGGAGGATAGATAATAACAATTGAATTCAAAGAATGACCACCACGCGGGTCTTACGCCAAGTACGACTTGGAACAATTAACAAACACGAACAAATAGATGGGTACTATGTATGAAGACATAGCCCCCTTGAGCCTCGATACCAAATGACAATTGGATCAGTTAAATCTCAAAGAACATGCCATGTGAATTCGAATTAAATCATGCCAAGAGTTTAACTTGATCATGTCATATAGAACAATTGAACAAGGAGTAATCACAAAAGGTTATAATTCGAGCTTACAATCATTCGACTTCAAAGAGGGTTCAAGAATAAGCATAATTTAGGCTTACAAAATATTGACTCCAAGTAGTACAAATAGACAAGTCAAACAACCACAAGGACAATAGATGATCTCAATGAATAGCACAAAAGATTACATTTGATATGAGGTTCACAATCGAACCACCTTATAAGTTTTCCACCACAATGCCGCCGCCACCTCCATCACCTTGTACCTACACGTAGGGAAAACAAGCATAGGGGCTGAGTACTTCACGTACCCAGTGGTCACGGTGTCCCGAAAATAAATTACATATATATGATGTAGTTACCGTAACACACAAGCATAGCACAAGGGTTTTTTTGAAATATAACTCATGCATGCTCAAAAAAATTTTAAATACTCACATGGATCCATGAACACTCAATTTGTGGTGCATTTCACGATCAATGATCATATAATTCACATAAACCGCGTGATTCACGCATGAGGTTTACAACTCCTCCCTCCTCCTTATTTCTCCCATTTCTCCCGACAAGAGGGTGATCGTGTCCTTCCTCATTATCTCTCCTCAATGCTCGAGGAATTAGAACAATTATAAACATCAAAATAATTTAACGGTGACACATCGTTTTCAAAAACAAGATCATTTATTGTCAATTTTGGAAATCATTTTGGGAAGCAAATCAAAGAAAAATAGGATAAAGTAGTGCCCACCTTAATTATGAGGTGAAGGTTCACTTGGTGTCACTAGTTGAAGCTTCCTTATGACAATCAGCCAACACCTAGATTGTTTAACATTTAATTACTAGGTGTGTTCATGTAGTTTCATGCAATAGTTATTTCAATCAACAAATCATATCATTTATTTTAGTGTGCTTCATATGACACTTCAATCTAAGTCTACAATATTATCATTCAATTTCATTTATCACCAAGTACATGCTTGCATAATCATTGTCTACTTTAACATGTTCAACATCTTTTCAACAATTCAAGTATTCTCAGCTATTATACATATCACATTAGTCCCTTTTAATCAAGTGCATGCTCATCGATTCATTTAATATCTTTTTCCTAGTGATGCAAATAATTTAATTTAAAATCATGTTAATGCCCTAGTTCATAATGTAAATGAGCGGTCAATTAATAATGCAATATATTTAAAAACATTCTTAAGTTGAGAAAATATGTTTATTAGATTTAGAAAAACATATGAATGCAAGCAAATGACTCTATGTTATTTAACTTAGTGAAATTCCTGTTATGAATCTAAAATGTGATGTTGTTTTCAAAATGATGCCGATTAAAATGTACAGAGAATTTGGGTATGTAATTTTATATGCAAAAACTATATTTCTATATAAATATTCTCCAATTAACGGTTCATGAAAATCATTTTTCGTTTGGGAGATACGGGCTAGAAGAGATTGATTTTCCTGGGAGTTTTGGCTACGGGCTGAAACAAGGGTGCAGACTTTAAAAATTAATTGTGACTAAACTACTCGTTATATTGAATTATAATTTTATATGCAGACTCTATAATGTGTTAAAAACTTAAATATAAAATTTTAGAATTTTCTGAAGTGCCTAAGTGTAGTTTCAAAATCGGTTTTCAATATGCAACACAGAATGATACATTTTAATGCAGAGAGCATAACTTTCGAACCACATAATATTTTAACATGAAACTAAAGCCAAAATCTTTCTAACACATTCAGGTACAACATATGTAAACTTTAGCTTAATCAGATTCCATTTGACTCATCTACAACAACCCAACAGAGAGCTCAATCCGGCCACAGCATGCTCATTTTACTATATCAAGTATAAATTCGTGGCAAATCAACTTTCATCAACATGTATGATCAATTTCAGACAACATACATCTAATATCATGTTCATAAAACATAGATCTCAAGCCATATCATGCATTCAAGCAATATATCAATAATAAGCATCAACATATTCAAGATTGGTCATCAAACATGCTTATCTCCAACCCTAGGTCATCATTTGCTCTAAAATTTGACAAGGGAGCTCTTGATCCTATATGCAATTTATAATCATGCTCAAGAGGGTCTAAAGAAGGTAAATAGAGGTTACTTGAAGAGTTTAAGTTCATATCTAATCTTCTCTTCCTCAAACTTCGAAAATGATGCTTCCTAGCTCTTATTTGCTTTCTTCTTGCTTCCTACTTCTTGTAGTCTTCTAGATCTACCATTTAGCTCTGTGGATCTCCATTTTCCAGCCTTGGTCGAATTTGGAAACTTGGAATTTAGGAGTGTTGTTGGGTTCAAAGAAAGAGGAAGGTGAGAGGGTTAAGTTTTTGTAAAAATGGAGGTGATTGGTGATAGTTTGAGGTGGTTTAAGTGGGTTTGAAGGTGGCTGCCATTGTTGAAGCTTTAATGGAGCTAGGTTCATCAATGGAGTTTGAATGTTGAAGAAGATGAAGTGAGGGAGGGGATGGGGTGGCCGATTGTGAGAGGGGAGGGACTGAGGTTGGAGTGTAAGAATGGTGTTGCTTGCATGCATGAGTGAGACTCAATCATTATGTCTCCATATTTTCCTTTCAAGACTAATTTGCCCTTCTATTATTTTAGTGGTCAAGCACAACATTTCTTCTAGAAGGCCTAGCATGGTAATTATGGGCTTAACATACTTGAGAGGATAATTAAACAAATAAATCCACTAGCCCACTACCTCTCATGATTTAATACTTGGGCTTAAATTAATTTATCTAGCCCATGCAATAATAATAAGATGGCCAAACATAGTATTAATAATTAGGCCGATAAATATTAATCGCACTTTAATTCTTTGTCGTGATATTAAAATAATTATTTAGCGTAGAAATAGTGCGGAGAATGCGGGGTGTTACATCCTACCCCTCTTACAAAAATTTTCGTCTTGAAAATTGAAATCGTCACTGGAAAAGTTCTGGATACTTATTTTTCATGTTATCTTCCAACTCCCACATCGCTTCCTCCATGTCGTGGTGTCTCCAAAGCACTTTAACCATTGGGATTTTTTTTGTACGAAGCTCTTGAACTTTTATGTCGATGATCGCTTCCGGTATCTCTTGATATTGCAAGTTCAGTTGCACATTCACTTTGCGGTGGTGGATCAAGTGTCTTGGATCGTGGACGTACCTTTGGAGTTGTGACACGTGGAAAAAGTTGTGAATATCGTTCATCTTAGGCGGTAGGGCTAGCCTATAAGCAACGGGACCAACTGTCTCTAGTATCTCGAACGGTCCAATGAATCTTGGTTTCAATTTCCCATGCATTCCAAAGCGCGTAACTCTCTTCGACGGTGATACTTCCAAAAAGACTTTATCGCCCGCTTCAAACTTTAATTCGTTCCGTCGAGTGTCGGCATATTATTTCTGTCGATCTTGGGCTTCTTTGATTCTCGTCTTAATTTGTTGAACTGCTTGAATCATTCTATCGATGGCTTCCGGACCTAGAGCCTTTCTCTCGCCTATCTCATCCCAATAAAGAGGTGTGACAGCTGCAGAAACAGTGGCAAATATATTTATAATTTTCACCCTAAGGTGGTCGAACCCACAGGGACTGTATAACAAAAATATCATAAGTACCAGCTATAGTTCTTAAACCATAATTGTTTGAAAGAATTGGAAAAGGGATTTGGTTTTTGAAATTGAAAGATAACAATGCATAAAATTAAAGGTTTTGGAAAACAATATGTAAAGATACAGATTCTAGGGCAGATAATTCAATCGTCAACATGCAGAATTCATCAACTCAGCAATGGGGAAAAATTAGATTTTGATGGATTAAATTCCTTGGTTAGGCAATTAAACCCTAGATTACTAAATTGTGACTATCTCCTCTCGGTCTCAAGAACACAAAATTAGTCAATCTCAATAATTATCTAATTAAATCCTACAACTTGATTCTTCTTTTTTAGACAGAAAATAAATGTATTTATTTCCCTCTTCCTATTACCAAGTTTCACCTCTCGGTCCTTCAATTGATAACTACAAACCTAGATTCGAATTTATCTCTCGATCCTTCTTTAAATCTAGATTCGATTAATTAAGCTCAAGAAATTAAACCATGCTATTGAGTTGATTTATTCATACATGCATTAGACAGATTATCAAAGCCCTAGAACCTGCTAGGGTTTATAGCCACAAAACATGACTTGAAATAAAGAATTCATATTATTAAACACATAAAATACCTTAACAAATGAAGAGGAACCTTCAATGTCTTGAAAAACTCAAATGTAATAATATTCTAAGTGTAAAACAAGATAAATTTCGTGCCCTAATGTAGTGAATATTTATAGAGGAGTGAAAATATTAATACAAGGTATTGGACTAAAATATCAAAAATCTCCAAACTGAGCAACTTTTCCTTTCCGGGCTTCTGTGTCGATCGACACAGAGTCTGTCGATCGACACACATGCAAGGCAAAATCCGGGCAATTGACTTCATGTCGATCGCCTCCCTTTTTCTTCGTGTCGATCGACACCAAACGTGTCAATCGACAAGCATGCAAGTGTGTCGAGCCTTCTTCCTGCTTTGCCTTCGATCGACATCCGACCTCTTTGTCGGTCCACATGCACCATGTCGGTCGACACAGAGGTCCTACTTCAGGATTTTGGCACGTCTTCCAACTTGGTCGACTTCCCGTGTGTCAATCTAAACTGCAACTCTGTTCTTCACGGCTCTTTTCATCATTTGACCTTTTTTTAGCCTCAAATACCTACAAAACTCACCATCGAGAGCATAACATCCTCTAAAATATACTCATGCACGGAAATAACTAAAAACCTAATCTAAATATACTAAAACAATGGAGAAAAACATGGATAAGTTAGTACAAATATGAGCTTATCAAACCCCCCAAACTTGAATGTTTGATTGTCCTCAATCAAAAGAAAAGAAATCTCTTGCAGTTGAAAGTGCAATGCCTCGCAAGATTCATCACAATCAAGGATCATCAATTCACATCACACAAGCAATTTGAAAGAGATAAGAAATCCATCAACTTCGAAAGACTCACAAGGAAGTGTTTCGCTCATTCACTCAAGTGTTTGGGTTTTCAATGAAAGAACTCACAACATGTATGAAGAAATTTCTACCATAGGCTTGCAAAATTTCTAGAATCTCCACTGCTTATTTGTGCACACAATTCAAGAATAAAAAAGGACTTTTCATTTGGTTGTAATGTAAGCTTTTTGTGACAAGGTAGGAAATTATGGTCAAGTGACTAAAATCCATCAAGTGGCCAACTCAATAAATCAAAACCACTATAATTTTTCATCCACCCCATCTCCTTAGATTTTCCAATCAAATCAACTTTTTTTTCTTTTCAAGCTCTTTTTGAATCCCTTATACCCTTTCAAAAGTTAACACATGTTTTCATTCAAATTTTTTTTTTCATAGGGCTTATGAGAATTCTAATTTCTTTTGAGCTTCACAACCATTCATCTTTATTCACCACTATACTACAATTTTCTTTTCCACATCATACCTCTAACCATCCTTATCCACCTTAAATCTCATAGATAAGACAAAAACCATTATAACTCCATGAACATCTCATAGACAAGATAAAAAAATAGAGTTAGGTACAATGGGGCTGACTAGGGATATTTTTAATATATGAAGGGATAGTGTTTAGGAATTGGGCTGACAAAGATGGCCTAAAATCATTTTCTATCCTTGTGCACACTATACAATCTCGAAACAAAACAGAAGCAAGTTCTAGAGAAACAAAAACATACATGCGAATCTCACATCAAACGAAAAAGGCTCAAATATCTCGCTTGGGTTCAAATATTTCTTCCTTAGTCAATTTCAATCCACTCAAACATCATGCAAGTGTATGTTTCAATTAGATCCTATCATGCAGTATTCTACATTCATAGGTGTCGCGCCCCCAAACTGGGCCTATGCAACAGTCCCACGTGCGACGCAATGCACGCTAAGGGAAGTTGTGGTTTTAAGAAGAAATATTTATTCATGCGGAAGCAAGTAAATAGTCGATCGAAAATGAAATAAAAGAATGAGGTTTAAACAAATTATTCGCAGCGGAGATTAGAATCAATTAAATGGTTACAAGCATGATGAGGCAATAAGTTAACAAATGCTTGAAAGGAATAGAGATAAATAGTTTGCAGCGGAAAATGGAGTCAAATAATTTATAGAAGCATGATGGAACTATATTTTAAGTCATGCTTGAAAGAATGCAAAAGGACATGTTTCAATTTAGAATGCAAGTACAAATGAGACTATGTATGAAGACATAGCTCGTCGCTTCGATACCATAACCAACGAATTAAATCATGCTAGGAGAACAAGAACAATTAGCATGCTTTTGGCAAGAATGAACCATAGAAATAATAAGAGGTTTCATGAATTAGCATTTAATCAATCAAGCCTTCAAGAATTAGAATCATATCAAGATTTAAAGGAAGTGCGAATCAATCATTCAAGTATTTGAGAGCTTAGTACAAAATGAGATTTAAGAAGTTTAGATCATAAATCCAAGTAATCATAGGGGTGCAATACATGCCATTCAAAAGATATGATCAAAAGCAACATGGATTCGAAATTAGTACAAACCGAATAATTAAAACAAATACGAAATCCATTTCGGTTTCTCCTTCGATCCCCTCCTCATAACGTCACCTTCACCTTCATCAATCGGTACCTACATGCAGGGAAAACGCACATAGGGGCTAAGTACACGAATGTACCCAGTGGTCACGGTGTCCCGAAAACAAATACATATATATATCATGAAAACACCGCACACTCATGCATAATACAAGTTTTGATTGAAAGCCTCATGTATATGCACAAAACATTTTCCTCACTTGGGAGCTCCCACTCAATTAGGCACCACATAATCATTTTCCCAACATATCAACATTTCATATATAACATGATCCACATAATCACAAGGGGTAAGATAGGAGTGGCCACTCGCTATCTACCCGGTAAGGTTTAATCACCCTTACCCAACCGGTAGTCTTATTACTATCCGGGCTAATGCATTAGGCTTACAATACCACGGGGGTAGCCACTTCCCCGATCCAACACATCTCCAAATGTATCATTCATCCACCAATTCATGTCATCATAATAATCATACGGTGCCAAAACAATTTTGCGGTGTAACATGCCTTTAAAACAAAAGAATCATTTTTGGAGAAAACATTTGGCAAAACCATTTGATAGGATAAAGTAGTGCCCACCTCAAAAGATTCGATGGATCCAATTACTTAGTTCCGCTAGTGGATGCTGCTTCCTTCTTGGAGATTAAAGTACCTAATTAAAGTTTGAATAAATTACTACAATGTCTTTGACTCAAATGATAATCTAAGTTCTTAAATCAATTTAATTCAATTATTAACCCAATTACAAATTATGCAATTCGAAGGTTATAAAGAACAAGATTCAAAGACTTCTAAGTTTTATCTTATTAATCAAGATTCATTAACTTAGTCAAATTATTAAGCTAGTTAACAAGTTCGTACCAAAATGCTATATTAGTTATTAATTAAGGATAATGAATTTAGTGATCTAGTTAACAACTTATTATTAATCTAAAGCAATTATTTTTAATTAACTAAGTGAACCAATCATGCATTTAGGCCTTAGAATACTTTAGTGAAATCTGGAAATTAATCAAATTATTCTAAGTCCACAATATGAGTTATTATCTAGTTAACTAGTTCATTTTCAAGATAACAACAAAAATGATCTAGATATCTAATGAGGCTGATTTTAACTTTAATAAAACAAGATTTTAATGTGCACGTGCTCGAAGTGACGGTTCATTAAAATGAATTCTCATTTAAAAATGGTGAAGCCTAACTTAAGCAACTTCTTAATTAGCTTTCAGCTTTTTCTGATTTCAGCAATCAACTTCCTGAATTTTTAATAATTAATATACTAGGTGAAATGACTTGATTTTTATACATATTACTAATTAACATGTCTGGAGTTCATATTATAAAAACCAGATTTTTCCAAGGTCTAGAAATATGATTTTAAGGCCGTGCAATTTAAACTGCCAGAATCTGCCACATATTATTAAAATGTTTATAACTCGAGTTTGATATAATTTAGTGCCCGAGTTTAACACAATGGTGTCAAAGAAAGTAAAATACACAAGTTTGACACACGCCTAAACAGAGTATTTTAAACACATGCGGAAGCTTAAAGAGTTTGACACAGCGGAAATAATTGTTCGAAGGTTTATAAATTATAAACCTCCGAGAGCCACACGGCAAAGTAGTTTTCACTTTTCAAAAACAAGTTTTTACAAGTGAAGAACAAAAACAAAATAGAAATTTTCCTAAGTTCACTCCTTAGAAAAATTCCTACGAAAGCAAAATAGAATTCCTTCTCGGTTCACTCCCTTGAAGTAATTCTACGAAAACAACCAAACCCAATTACACGATACAACCCAATATGCTCCTCCACCGTAGGATTCACTCTCCGGAGATGGATTCCACAACTCGATTGTAGACTTCGTGTGCTTGAAGAATGATTGGTGAGACGATTCAGCCTTGGACTCGTATGAAGAAGTGTCTAATCTCTAATCCACACACGTCTAGTCTTCTTTGTCTCGTATTTATAGGACTTGGAGCACTCGAGCACTTCCTCCACTACTTGGCAATGGAATCGTGCTTCTTCCACGTTCATTACCTGTTTATACACAAGAATAAACGTCCACAAACTCACGTGGAGGTTAGGTAACAATATAGAGGTGCTCCCTATTATTTAGGAACTTATTTAACAACCTAGAATTAAAAATAAATAATGTAAATAATAATATATACTTAGTATATGATAATATATTTAAATCCTATTAAATAGGACGTGCAAAAACGTAGTCAACAAGCTAGTAACAAGATCCCTACAAAATAGGAGTTAGTTAGTAACAAACAGATTCACACTTTGACACTGAGGTGTCAAAGTTCAAAGCAGATAAACTTTGACATCGAAAGGCAGAGAAAGTTTGACATTAACCTGTTAATGCGAGTAAGTTTGACAACCGTGTGTCAAACTTACATATTCGCAAACTTAGTACTTCACAATCTCCCCCTTAAGCTTATCCTACCTGTTTCCATTCCTTATGGATCATCCATAACAAATCAGCATTCATTGCCAAAACTTCTATGGAATAACCATATGGAGCAACCATAATAAAAGCAACTAAAAATGGATCAACCATGAGCAAAAGTGCATAAGCAAAAAATGATAATTGCATAAGCAAAAAATGATTACAGGGTTTGTAATAAACTCCCCCTGAATCACAAAGTATTCAACATCAAAAAATTAAAGGAAATTGTTTATAGAGCAGAAATTTGTAAAATTCAGCAGCAGCAGCGGAGGGTCAGTCAGAGCACATCTTCAGCATCAGGCATCTACCACCATCTTCATCTACCACCATCTTCATTGTTTTCTCCCCCTGAATGGAACAGGTGGGAAAGCTTACTCCAGATCCTGAAGCAAACGCAAGGCCTGCTTGAGAAGCCTCTTTGCCTGCGTGATCTTGGAGGTCTGATCTTGAGAAGATGTACCCACATCCACTTCTTCATCCTCGTCAGCGTCACTCGCCTCATAAGGCAAATCTCTGACTCTTGTGTCACCCTTCCTGGTTAAAGATTGCTCGAAAACCAGCGGAGTGGGGTCAGAGTCCATTTCTTCAGCAAGTGGAGTGACTCCTTGAGACATGATCAGCGCATGGAGAAGGCAAGGATGCGGTAGGTAAGTGGAATCTGCCTTTGACACTGCACGAAAGATGTTAGTAAAAACAGCTTGACCAAAGTTGAACGGCAGACCAGTCCCAACACGGTACAGAAACTCTGCTTGCTCCTTAGACACCACGGAGAAATTCTTGTTGGGCAACCAATTGTGGACGCAAATTTTGAAAAGCGCCACATACTTCCAGGACAGGACAGACACAGGCAGTTTGGCCACCCAGGTCTTGGTTTTTCCCCCGGTCAGAGCATAAGCTACATCACTTTCCATTGACTTTGACAGAGCTTCCACAGACTCAGACTTCAACCCAAGAAATGTGTTAATTGTTTTTGGATCAAACTTGATCACCTTTCCCCTGACATAGGACTTCCCAAACTTCTGCTTGCCGGTTTGAAATACCTCATCCTTCAGCAAATTCGCATAGAATTCCAACACAAGAGTAGGACTAAAAACAGTAAAGTCTGTCACAGTTTTAATCAAACCCCGCCTAGTGAGCAAAACATCTAACCCATGCTTAACAAACATTTCCCTATCCATCATTTTCTCAGTTTTGAATTCTCGCTTAGCATAAATTCCTTTCAGAGACTTAGCATAGCAGTGATAATATTTCAGTGAATAAGAACGGTTTGCATCATAGTCAGAGTTCTCTTCGTCAGATGAGGACAGAGTACCTTTGTCTTTTGAAGGGGAAGGCACGGCGGACTCAGAGACTTCAACCTTGGGTCGTTTTGCACGTTTGATATCAGAGCGATCTGGAGAGGCAGATTTTACTGGACGCTTGGCGGACTTTGACACGGATTTCTTTGACTTTGGCTTGGCTTCTTGGTAGTGGTGACTCCTTCTGACTTTTGTTTCTTTTTCTCCGGCTGGTCTCCACTTGAATCAGCATGTTCTTCAGCTTGCTCGGTTGACTGAGGTTCTGCCTGGTAGTCTTCATCATCGGAGTGGTTGAGGTCGTCGGCTCCAAACTCTGACATTTCGGTGTCAGACTTCTGAGACTGTTCTGGCAGGTCGTCAGCTTGGGTGAAAATGTGGGGAGTGTCAGTCAGACTCCTCTGGAACTGTCTGGGCTTCACCTTCTTCCTTCGACTGACAGCATGCTTCTTGTGTTGCTTCTTCAGGGTTTCTTCGAAGATTCTTTCGGATCTTCGCTCCGGCATCTTGCCCTCGAGGTGTTGAACAGCTTCAGAGATGAGCTTGAGGTTTCCCGGTTCTTCAGCAATAATGGGGAAACCTTCTTGGCCTGGGAGAGCAAACCGAAGAGGTGGCTCATGACAAACTTCTGAAGGGTCGACTCCAACGGTAGAGAGCGGCAGATCTTCAAAGGACTTTGACGGCAGAGGGAATGAATCGGGTTGAAGAAAAGGTTCCTTCAACATCTCCTCGGTTTGCTTGTCAAATGCCTTGTCTGACTCTTCTAAGGTAGGTGGCGACGGCGGGTTAGGGTTTTCAGATTTGGTGGGAGAGGAATGTGCGGCAGTTTCCTTTGGCTCAGTAGGGTGAGAGATTGAAGATTCGGTGATGGGTGGTGGTGTTGGTTCAGAGATAGTGGGTGGTGGAGTATTTTCAGTGACGGTGGCCGGTGGTGTAGTTTCAGTGGTGGATGGAGGTGTGTTGGTGGATTCAGGGGTAGGAGTGAGAGATGTACCTTCCATGGTCGTTTGAGAGGCTTTCTCCCTTTGACTGTCAAGAAGGCGTTGTAAAATCTTGGCCCCGTCCGGTGAGGAAAGGGTTTTGGCGAGTAGTTCTTGAAGGTTTTGGTCGGCCATGGAGTTTTCAGAGAGTTTTTAGTGAGGGAGAGAGAAGAGAAGGTGGGAGTGATGTGTGAGACGTGGGAGAGAGAGAGGGAGTTGAAGGGTTTGTGGTGTAGGGAGAACTTTGGTAGCCGTGTGATTGACGTGAATAGTAGATGCTGCAAAACACTTGAGTAGGGAGGTGAGGTGTGTAGGAGTATAAATAACAAACATAACAATTTAATCGAAAATATAGGAATTCAAATTAATCATAATTTAAACTAATTCCTAAAACTTAGGTAAATACCAATTTAATTCGGATTAGGTTAGATTAGGATTTAAAAACCATAAAATTCGCAACAACTTAAAACAAATTTGCAGAGAAAAAAATAAGCTCAAAAAGATTCGAATTATGATGACTGCTACCAAGTTTGATACTGGGGTGTCAAAGTTACAAAATGTCGATAAACAGTCAATCTCATTATTCCTTCCACAAAGATTGTGTGCCTAAACACGTCCAATCTTTAGTACTAAATGAGATAAAAAAAATCAGCCCATTCATTTCTCAAAGAAACTTTGATTCCACATGGTCAGAGTTCTAACAACATTCTGTCCATAGTACTTTCAGTAAATTTGAGACACAAATAGGTCAAAGTCACCATGTTTTATAACTTAGAGATCTCACTTTGTATCTCTTTGTTTTATAACATGTAAAAATAACAATCGACAAATAACCAAACTTTAACACAACAGAGTCAAAGATTAGTAGGCAGTCACACATGTACTCAAATCATTCAGGAGGATTACACATCCCTAGAGATTTTCTCAAGTATGAGAATCTCTCAAAGTCAAGAGCTTTTGTAAAAATATCTGCTAATTGTTCTTTAGTAGTTACAAATTTTAAGGAAATTAAGCCTTTTTCAACCAAGTCACGAATAAAGTGGTGTCTAATATCAATGTGCTTAGTGCGTGAGTGTTGAACAGGATTTTTAGCAATTTCTATAGCACTAGCATTATCACAAAGAAGAGTCAGAGTTTGAGAGGGCAAACCATAGTCTTCTAGCATTTGTCTCATCCATAGAAGTTGAGTACACCCACTAGCTGCTGAAATGTATTCAGCTTCAGCTGTTGATAGTGAGATGCAATTTTGCTTTTTGCTAGACCATGACACCAAGTTAGCACCTACAAGAAATCCTCCTCCACTTGTGCTTTTCCTGTCATCCACATCACCTGCCCAGTCCGCATCACTATACCCTGTAATGTCAGTGCCAGATTGTTTTGTATACCAAATACCCAAATTAGGAGTGCCAGAGATATATCGAATTATCCTTTTGACAGCTTTTAAGTGTGACTCCTTAGGGTCAGACTGGTATCTTGCACATACACCGACACTGAATAAAATATCAGGACGACTAGCAGAGAGATATAAGAGACTACCAATCATGCTACGATAAAGAGTAGGATCGACTTTGACACCAGGAATGTCTCTACATAGTTTATCACTACTACCCATAGGAGTTTTCATATGTTTAGCACTCTCTAGTCCAAATCTCTTAATTAAACCTAATGCATACTTAGACTGAGAAATAAAAACACCATCCTTGCGTTGCACAATTTGCAATCCTAAAAAATAATTTAATTCACCTACCATACTCATCTGAAATGTGTTTGACATACTGGTGACAAACTCATCTACTAGTTTGACATCAGAAGCACCAAAAACTATGTCATCCACGTAAATTTGGGCAATAATAAAATCATTTCCTAAATGTTTAACAAAGAGAGTTTTATCAGCATTACCTCTCACAAAGTTTAACTCCAATAGGAAATCAGTTAGACGAGCATACCATGCACGAGGAGCTTGCTTCAAACCGTATAGGGCCTTTTTTAGTCTGTATACATGATCCGGCTTTGACACATCTTCGAACCCCTTAGGTTGTTCAACATAAGCTTCCTCTTCAAGTATCCCGTTCAAAAATGCACTTTTGACATCCATTTGATAGAGTAAAAAATCTGCAGCACAAGCAATAGAAATCAAAAGTCGAATTGACTCTAATCTTGCCACAGGAGCAAACGTTTCGTCGAAGTCAATGCCTTCAACTTGCGTATACCCCTGAGCAACCAATCTTGATTTATTTCTCACTACATTGCCCTTCTCATCGGTTTTATTCTTGAATATCCATTTGGTTCCAATCACATTCTTGTCACTTGGCCTTGGAACCAATTCCCACACATCATTGTACTCAAATTGGCTGAGCTCTTCTTGCATAGACTTAATCCAAAACTCATCTGCAAGAGCTTCTTTAACATTTTTTGGTTCAAATAAAGATAAATAACAAGCAGAATGCAGTAAATTAAACCTAGAAGATAGACATAAAGACCTGACCATCTCGCGGTAGTTGACGGGATCCTTCTTTCTGGTCTGGACTCCCTCTGTCAAACTCCCGATTACCTGAGTTGTGGGATGATCCTTCCTAATTTTGAGAGGAGGGTCCCGTTTGTCAAGGTTTGACACTGGCGTGTCAGAGTGGTCGTCGGTGTCAGAGTTCGGTGAAGTTTGACTCCTTGAAGATTGATTACTGGAGGAAGTTGTACTGGAAGATGGTTCTCC